>CAUYUJ010001212.1:86113-88613 GCA_963575745.1 Prorocentrum cordatum
GCCGGAGCCGCGGAACTCGAAGCCGAGCTCGTCCGCGGCGGCGTCCAGGCGGTCGACGTCCTCGGCGCGGTCCGCGCTCGCAGTCTGCAGGCGCCGTGCTGCCGCGGGGAGCGCCGGACGAGGAGCGAGCCGAGAGCGGGCTGGAGATTCTCAGGCATCCGTTCGGCGGCGAGCGAGGGGGGCAAGTGAGGAGGAGAAGGCCCTCTGAGAAGGCGCTGGGACTTCTCAGAAGCGCTCCGGCCCTCCGAGAAACGTTTTCAGTGTCTTCGGGGAGGGCTTGGACAACTTCTCCAACTTCTCAGGAGGCCCGGGGGACTTCCGAGCCTTCTGAGAAGGCCCGCCCCTTCTCACTTCCCCCCCCTCGCTCGCCGCCGATCCAAGGGGCTCACGTTCCAATCCCGGCGTTTTTCCTGGACTTCGGCCTCCAGGGCATGTTCTGGGGCCCCAGGGCCGTCGAGCCGGAGGAAACTGCTCCGGGGGGGGAGTCGGGAGCTGGGGCCGCGGACCGAAAAAGCCGTGCCTTGGAGGATGTCCGGGCTGCTCCCCGAGGGCGCCTGTCGGCAAAACGCTTGCCGGCAGCGTGGTCCGTCGCCAAGGAAGTGCCAGGGGGCCCCAAGCCCACCGAGAAGCGACGCGGCTAATGCTGATAGAAGGTCATCACCGCCAGACGGATGAGGATGAGGATGAGGATGAGGATGCTGCCGCTGCTGATGATGATGACGGTGGTGGTGGTGATGATGGTGATGATGATGACGATGATTTGTCCGAGAAGCTTCCAACAGGCCTCAGGGGTCCCCATTCGTCATGGCCACTTCTGTCTCGCTGCCTGCTCCCCCTCTCCCTGCAACTCGCTCAGGCGGGGGTGCGCGAAGCGCTGAGATCTCCCTCCCTGACACAGCAGCACGACAGGAGGAGGCGAGCAGCGTGACTGGAGGACGAGCGCACGTCCCAAGGGACGGAGTGTGTCCAAAGGGACCCAGGGACACACACACACACACACACACGCACGCACGCACGCACGCACGCACGCACGCACGCACGCACGCACGCACGCACGCACGCACGCACGCACGCACGCACGCACGCACGCACGCACGCACGCACGCACGCACGCACGCACGCACGCACGCACGCACGCACACACGCACGCACGCACGCACGCACGCACGCACGCACGCACGCACACACGCACCCACACACACACACACACACACACACAACACACACACACACAACACACACACACACACACACACACATACACACATACACATACACACACACACACACATCCCAGGATGCCCAATCTTTTTCAATATTTTCAGGGTTTTCGTCTTAGCCCCCACTGTCCATATTTTCTCATGTTTCCTTTATTTTCTGGGAAATCGACGATAGATTGTGTCTGTGTGTGTGTGTGCGCGTGTGTATATATATATATAGAGAGAGAGAGAGAGAGAGAGAGATTCCCCTCCCAGATGTCAGCCGCCTGCCCGCTGCGCCTGCTGGAAGCGGCCGCCCCGCCCGGCAGAGGCACGCGGCCGCGCCCTGGCGGGCCTAGGGCCGTGCTCCCCTCGCGGGCCACGCGTCTTCCCCGTGTGATGCGGGCCGTGGGCGGCATCGGCGAGGAGGGCACGAGCGAGCAGCTGCGATCGAGGCAGGGGAGCCAGGAGGGACGAGCAACCGACGGTCGCGAGCAGAGGCGCCAGCGTGAGTGGAGGAGGGGCAGAGGGAGGTGGTGCGGGGCGTCCTCGCTGGGCAGGCGCCAGCCGAGCGCACCCATGTTGTCCTCCACCTGGGCGACGCTGGAAGCACCTGGGATGGGGATTGCGCCCTTGCAGATGACCCAATTCAACGACACCTGAGGTGGGCGAGGAGGAGGAGAAGCATAGGAGGATGAAGAGGTGGAGGCGGAGGAGAGGGAGGAGAAATAGGACGACGACGGCGAAGACGACGACGACCGACGACGACGGACGACTTCGACTTCGACGACGACGACAACGACGACGACGAGAGGGAACAGGAAAAAGGAGCAGAGGAAGTAGTAGTCGTCGTCGTAGTAGTAGTAGTAGTAGTAGTAGTAGTAGTCGTAGCAGTAGTAGTAGTAGTAGTAGTAGTAGTAGTAGTAGTAGTAGTAGTAGTAGTAGTAGTAGTAGTAGTAGTAGTAGTAGTAGTAGTAGTAGTCGCAGCCGTAGGCGTAGTAGTCGCAGTAGTCGCAGTAGTCGTAGTAGCAGTAGTAGTAGTAGTAGTAGTAGTAGTAGTAGTAATAGTAGTAGTAGTAGTAGTAGTAGTCGTATTAGTAGTAGTAGTAGTAGTAGTACTAATTCGCCGGCCCAACAGGCCAGAGGCGTGCTAAGATCTCCGGTAACTTGTTAACAATATTTCTAGTTCGCGCGCGCGGAGCGGCCCCTGGGGGCCCCCGGACGAAAAGTACCCCGGCAAGGTCCCGAGAGAAGCCCGGGAGAAGCCACCAGACCACTCCAGGGGAGGGTATTTTTCGACA
>CAUYUJ010001212.1:98613-103683 GCA_963575745.1 Prorocentrum cordatum
TCGCATGTCGGGGCCGTCGGGGAGGAGAAGGAGAGGGAGGCGGAGGAGGAGGAGGAGGAGGAGGAGGAGGAGGAGGAGGAGGAGGAGGAGAAGGAGGAGGGGGTGGGTAGGTGGGTGGGTGGGTGGGTGGTGGGGGGAGGAGGAGGAGGAGGAGGAGGAGGAGGAGGAGGAGGAGGAGGAGGAGGAGGAGGAGGAGGACGAGGATGACGAGGAGGAGGAGGAGGAGGAGCACAAGGAGGAGGAGTCGACTTCCAAATGCCGCTCATCGAGACCATCAAAGCCTCGCATGTCGGGGCCGAGATCTGGGCGCTGCAGCTTGTCCACGGCGGGCGGATCGATGCGGCTCAACACGTGCTGCTGAAGCATGGGGTCTACGGAGCTCCTGGTTGCGTTTTGTCGCGGTGCTGCCGGGCTGTCGCAACGCAAGGCCTTTTGGGGGGCAAGGCCCCAGGGCGACATTCCGCCACCGCGCCCGGGCTGCGTGGGCCGGGGCCCTGCTGCTGGGGTCCTCCCTTCAGGGCCGCCTGGGTGCCTCTGGGGGTGCCTCCGGGGGGGGGGGGGCTCCTCCTGGGGACCTCCTGGGGGGCGTCCTGGGGCGGCAGTTGTTTGGCTTCCCTTCGAGGGCTCACCACAATATATACCACCTGCTATCCTGGAGCTCATGAGACTTCAACATCTACAAAGACGGAAAAGGCTGGTCGCTTCCAAGATGGCTCTCGCCTTCGCGCCGCGGACACTCGCCCTCCAAACAAAGAAAACGGTTACAAACATGGAGACCAGTTCGTTTCCAAGATGTAGCTCTCGCCTAAATGCCGCGCTCACTCTGTTTTAAGCACTTCCAGACATTACGAGCGTGGATAAGGTACGTGTTTAAACGTGTGGCTCTCGCTTCAGCCCTACTTCAGGTCCTATAACCCATACATTCCATGTGCACGACACGCGCACGGATGCAGGGCAGCTCCATTAAAATATCGGGCTCTCGCTTGAGATTTTCGCAAACTTTACAACTGGGGCTCTCGAATTGTGCAGCACTTACACGGGGATGGGTGGCCGAGCCTTTTCGAAACGGGGCTATCGCTGAACACATCCTTGGATTTTAGCGTCCCACCTCTTTGTTATTCTTTCAGTTTAGATGGAGGATGGATCCCAGGGTGCAGGCTCACCAGGCACTCGTCATTCAAGGTGGCGCTTCCCACTATGAAAGCGAAGCCATGTCGGGATTTATGAGGAGGGAACTTGGGAATGGAGGGCGCTTTGGTGTATTGCAACATCGCTGACGCATCCTCGGTTTACTCTGGTCTTCCTCCTCCTCCTCCCCCTGCTCCTCCCTGGCAGTCTCCCCGTTACCTCTCCTTCATCATCCATCTCCACTTCCTCCTCCTCCTCCTCCACCTCCTCATCCATCTCCTCCTCCTCCTCCTCCTCCTCCTCCTCCTCATCCTCCTGGTCCTCATGATCCCAGGGATCATTCTCTTCTTCCTCCCCCACCACCTCCTCCTTCTTCTCCTCCTCCTCCTCCTCCTCCTCCTCCGCCTCCTCCTACTCCTCCTCCTCCTCCCTCCTTCCCTCCTCCCATCCTCCTCCATTCCGCCTCATTACTTCCTCCCTTCCTTCCTCCTCCTCCTCCCTCTCCTCTCCTCCTCCTCCTCCTCCCCCTCTCCTCATCCTCCTCCTCCTCCTCCTCCTCCTCCTCCTCTTCCTCCTTCCTCCTCCTCCCCTCCTCCTCCTCCTCCTCCTCCTCCCTCCCTCCTCCTCCCCCTCCTCCTCCTCCTCCTCCTCCTCCTCCTCCTCCTCCTCCTCCTCCTCCTCCTCCTCCCCCCTCCCCCCTTTCCCCTCCTCCTCCTCCCTCCTCCTACTCCTCCTCCTCCTCATCCTCCCCGCCTCCTCCTCCTCCTCCTCCCCCGCGCCTTCAATGCCCCTCCCCCCTCCTCGCCCTTCCGCTACGGGGGGCGGCGTCGCCCCGGTGCCCCGGCGGCTCGCCCTGGGGTTTCTGCGGCGACGGAAGGCCCACGGAGCTGAACACCGCGCCGACCGCCGCCGGGATGAGGTCGGCCGCCTTCGCGCCGTAGCGCTCCGCCGTGTCGAAGAAGTCGAGGCCACCCGCCAGGGCCGCCTGGGAGGAGCGAGGGAGGAGAAGGGGCAAGGAGGAGGGGGAAGGGGAGGAGGAGGAGGAGGAGGAGGAGGAGGAGGAGGAGGAAGGAGGAGGAGGCGTAGGAGGAGGAGGGGAGGAGGAGGAGGAGATAGGAAGGATGAGGGATAGGAGGAGGGGAGAGGAGGAGAGTGAGGAAGAAGAGGAGGAGGAGGAAGGCGTAGGAGGAGGAGGAAAAGGAGGAGGAGGAGGGGGAGGAGGATGAAGCTAGGTGCGCTCGCGTCATATCTGGCATCCTACCCCTCCCTCCCATCCCTTGCCATGGCGCAGCTCCCCTCTTTACTCGCACAGTCGGATGTCGAACAAGGCAATGATCCCGAAAGGGTACGCGATGCATTGTACAACACGGCGTGGCATGGCGTAGAAGATCACCGCGAAGCGTAGTATGAACCTAACATTGCATTGCGTGCCGTGGCATGGCACGGGAAATGACGCCAGCGCTGCAGCGGGAACACGAGTCGAAACGAGCGGAAGCGCGGAAATGACGCCCGCGCTGCAGCGGGAGCACGATTCGGAACGAGAGCAAGCACGCCGGAATCGGCCCGGGAGAGAAAAATGTGTATTGGAATGAATTTTTTTCGGCGTCGCCTCGGAACTCGATTTTCCGGCGCCGGCTGGAACCGGCTCCGGACCGGGCCTGGGCGCCGGCCAGGGCGCCGACTCGGGCGTCCGGCCCGGGCGCCGGCTCGGGCGCCGGCCCTGGCGTCGGAATCGGCCGAGGAGGCTTCCCGGGCGCCGGAAGCAAAAATTCAGCATTTTCAAAAGAAAAATGTGTATTGAAATGTCCTTTTTTCGGCGCCGCCTTGGAACTCGATTTTCCGGCGCCGGCCGGAACCGGCTCCAGACCCGGCCCGAATGCCGGCCCGGGCGCCGGATCGGGCGTGCAGGCGCCGGCGGAAATGAGGCCAGCGCTGCAGCGGGAGCACGATTCGGAACGAGCGGGGCCCGAAAATGAGGCCGGCGCCTCAGCGAAAGCAGCATTTTGGAAACAAATGCAAGCGAAAACCCAAATCCGGGGAAACCTGTGTGTAAAAAGAAAACCATCGCGGGGGGGGGGGGCGGTTACTCCCAAGACGTCATCAGGGGAAGAGGGAGAGTAGTATTCATATTGAATAATTGTAGAGGAGGAAGCGGAGGAGAAGGAGGAGGAGGAGAAGGAGGAAGAGGAAGAGAAGAAGGAGGAGGAGGAGGAGGAGGAGGAGGACGGGGAGGAGGAGGAGAAGGAGGAGGAGGAGGAGGAGGAGGAGGAGGAGTGCGGACGAGGAGGAGGAGAAGGTAGGAGGAGGAGAATTGGAAGAGGGAGGGAGGAAGAGGAGGAGGAGGAGAGGAGGAGGAGAGGAGAAGGAGGAGGAGGAGAAGGAAAAAAGATGGAGGAGGAGGAGGAGAATGCAGGGAGAGGGAGGAGGGGAGGAGAAAGGGCGAGGAGGAGGAGGGGAATGAGGAGAGGAGGAGGAGGAGGAGGAGGAGGATGGGGGAGGAGGAGGAGGAGGGAGGAGGAGGAGGAGGAGGAGGAGGAGGAGGAGGAGGAGGAGGAGAAGAGGGAGGATGAGGAGTAGGAGGGGCAGGGGTAGGAGTAGGAGTAGGAGTCTAGTTCGTCAGTTCGAGCGAAACATGCATGGCATGCCCATTTCCACCCGCCCTCCCACAACATAAGAAACAGTGCTGGCACAACCGGGAGCCGAGATCACATCGGCGAGCTGGCTTGGCACAGCTGACGCGGCCGCGACAGCGGTTACTGATGGGACCCCCCCAGCTCGTCTCAAAGGCTGCGCGGGCATTTTAGCACGAGTCGAGGATGCCCCAAGAGGACCCAGGAAACTTCAGAAGGGCCCCAAGAAACCCCAGGATGCTTCAGGACACCCCAGGGAGCCCCAGGAGTCCCCTGAAGGCCCCAACGAGTCCTTCCCCAGGAGGCCCCAGGAAGGCCCAGGAGACGCCAGGAGCCCCTCCAGGAAGCCCCAGGAGATCCAGGAAGCCCCAGGTAGCCCCAGGAAACTTGACTGGCAAAGCGCATCGCACGCGCAGATCGGCCAGCTGGTATGGCAGAACTCTTACGGCAACGATTGCGGTGGCCGATGGGAACTGGCCGAACGCGTCTCAAAGGTCGCGCCAGCGCGCGGGCACCTCGATGCAGGTTGGTGACTCCGGCGGACACGATGGCATGATGACGCCGACCACGGTGGCGACATGATGAGGAGTGCGGTGGCCCGCGATGATGGCAGCAACGACGACAAGGCCAGCGACGGTGCCGATGATGGCGACGACTCTGGAAGGATTTGAACATGCGCTCGCGGCGACGCGCGCGCATGTCGCCCGCGTGGTATTTTTTTGCACAGGATTCGCGCCCTGGGTGCATGACAGAACATCGCGCGTGCACCGCGCGGCGTGATGACATCGCTGGCTTTTTCACGACTTCGTGGAAATCGTATGATTCCCCGATGATTTCAGCAATTGCGCGCGGGAAGGAATTCTGAAGATTTGTAATGAAAAACCATTTGGTGTTTTAGGTTGTTTTGTTGAAATGCTTGCGAACACAGTTTGCTTGGTAGGATTTTGGCATGAACGCGAGCGTGTGCACTTTGTTGCATTTTCTGCAAGGGATTCTCGACGTGGACGACAGGACGTCAATGTTGAGAGGAAAAATGACGAAACATGATGATGTTGTATGTTGTATTGATTTTTTGCAGGTTAGGGTGGGACGTCCCAGATGGGGCGGCTATCGGCCAGGGAGAGGGGGGAGTAGGATAATATTCTGATAGGGAACACGGATCGCAGTAGTAGTAGTAGTAGTAGTAGTAGTAGTAGTAGTAGTAGTAGTAGTAGTAGTAGTAGTAGTAGTAGTAGTAGTAGTAGAAGTAGAAGTAGAAGTAGAAGTAGAAGTAGTAGTAGTAGCAGTAGCAGCAGCAGCAGCAGTAGTAGTA
>CAUYUJ010001213.1:0-102500 GCA_963575745.1 Prorocentrum cordatum
CCGAGGCGGACAATGTGGCAACTTTTGGGTGGTTTTGCGATTTTTTGAAAGATATTTGACCATTCATTTTGAGGAAGCAGATTTTTCGCACCTGTAAACGACTTCGAGGGACCTCCCGTCTTAATATGAGCTCTCTAGATGCATTTTTACTATCAAAACACTTGGCGGAACCATCTTCACGTCGATACGAAAAAAAAATAGTTTTCTCTTTTTCGAGAAATGCTTCCAGAACTCTCTCTTTCGACTCTGAGCACTCTCACGCGTGAGAGGAGCTCTACGAGGTTCCCGGCGGTGACCAGGTTGACGGTTCACCGCCGGCGCCAGTCGGAGCAACTCGCCGGAACCGGCAGCGGGTCCCAGCGTCCCGCGCATCGTTTCAGGCGACCTGGCAGAGGTCCCCGTGCGGCGTTCCGCGCTTCGCTCCGCTATTCGGGCTTTGAACGCTTACCAGTGGACGAAGCCAAGCCAAGCGAAGCCAAGTGCTCGCAGGTGTCGTCGTGAGCCACGCGCGTTATTAAAGACGCCCTCGCAGGCGTCTCCTGCGAGGTTTCCAGCGCCCACGCATCGTTCCAGGCGGCCTGGCAGAGGTCGCCGTGCAGCGCTTTGGAGCGCTCTGCGCTCCGCGCCTTGCCTCGCTTCGCAGAGCTCTCCGGCATCAATGAGCTAGAGAAATTCCGGCGCGGGGTGAAGCTAGTGACTCGTAGAGCTTCCCTAAGCTAGCACCTCGTAAAGCTCTTCGGCATCGATGAGCTAGAGAAATTCCGATGCGGGATGGAGCTAGTTGGCCGACGCGGTCAGAACGGACAACGTGGTAACTTTCGGGTGGTTTTGCGATTCTTTAGAAGATATTTGACTTATTTTGAGAAAGATTCTTTGCACCTGTAGACGATTAGGAGGACCGCAGCGTCTTGATATGAGCTCTGTACATGTACTTTTACAATAAAAACACTCGTTGAAATGAAAAAATCATGTTTTCTCGTTTTCAAGAAATGCTGGCATAACCCCTCTCGTTTGATACTGAGCACCTACGCGTGCGAGGTTCTCGGCGTGAACAGGTTGACGGTGCATCGTCGGCGCCAGCTGCTAGAAGCTTAAGAGTAATTCCGACGCGCTCAAAGCTAGTTCGCAAGGAAAATCGACGCGAATTTTGCTCATTTTTGGTCGGTTGGAAAGTCTTTTTCCCGTGACATTCGATCTTGCTCCCGCTCGCGATCTTGATTTCAGCTCGATCGGGTTACTTTAAAGGCCAAAAAGCACTCTGACAGGATTGGTTGTTTTGAGTCATCTTGATACGCGCTGACGGTTTTATTGTTCGCCTGTTGAACCGAGAGGTCCAGACTCGGTCTGTGAGCCGAGCTAGGTCCCCAATCGTATTATTCGAGTCATCTTGACAGAAACTCTCGGTTTTCTGTACTTAACTCGAGCTGTAAAGCAGATACAGAGCTGATATGTACAGAAACTGATTCAGAATCGTCAGTTCCGTTTGTCTGTCGGCTTCAGATCTTCTGCCCGATCTAGAATCGCGAAGTAAAGTGCTCTCGGTTTCTTGCGCTGAGAGGTGGCTACATTGCTGGTTGTCATATGAATCGATTTAGAGAGATTATGCGCGTCCGCCCGTCGAGAGCTCGGAACTCGGTCTGCTCCCCGAACTAGGTTTGCGAAACTATGCTATTGTTCGTGTCATTCTGAGAGATGCTGTCGGTTTTCTGCACTGACCTCGGGCTGTAGGGGGGCTGCAGGGCTGGTTATGACAGGAGCTGATTCGCAGACATCAGACGCGTCCGCCTGTTGCATTCAGATATCAAATAATATCTACTATTATTCGGCATGTTGGTTGGTGCTGTCGGTTCTCTCAACTTGAGTCGAGCTTGAAAGCTCTACGAGTTTCCCGGCGGTGCGGTTGACGGCTTACCGCCGGCGCCCAGTTGGCCGACCCGGCTTTAAGGGACAAAGTGGTGACTTTGGGTCGGTTTTGCTGAGATACCTCGTAGAGCTCTTCGTTATCGACGAGCTAGAGGAATTCCGGCGCGGGGTGGAGCTAGTTCGCCCACCCGGCCAAGGCGGACAATGTGACAACTTTTGGGTGGTTTTGCAATTTTTTGAAAGACATTTGACAATTCATTTTGAGAAACCAGATTTTTCGCACCTGTAAACGACTATAAGGGCTTCTCAGTCTTAGTATGAGCTCTGTAGGCGCACTTTACTATCAAAAGACTTGGCGCAACCATCTTCATGTCGACACGAAAAAAAATAATTTTTTTCTTTTTCGAGAAATGCTTCCAGAAGCTCTCTCTTTCGACTCCGAGCACTCTTTCGCGTGAAATGAGCTCTACGAGGTTCCCGGCGGTGACCAGGTTCACGGTTCACCGCCGGCGCCAGTTTGAAAGATATTTGATAATTCAATTTGAGAAAACATATTTTTCTCACGTGTAGTGGGTTATGCCGCGTCTGCCAGTAAAATTTTCAGGTCCGTAGCTGCAATATTGCCATCGAAAGACTTGCAGGAACCGATTTTGAATGGAAACCGAAAAATCGTGATTTTTCCAGTTTATCGGCTCTCGCTCCAGCGCTGTGCAACAAAACAGCCCTACGAGGTGCCCGGCGGTAATCTGGTTGACGGTAAACCGCCGGTTCCCAGTCCGGGTTTTGGACGCTTACAAGTACCTCGTAGAGCCCTCGGCATCGATGAGCTAGAGGAATTCCGGCGCGGTGTGGAGCTAGTTGGCCGACCGGGCCTTAAGAGACAAAGTGGTGACTTCGGGTCGGTTTTGCTAAGATTTGAAAGATATTTGACAATTCATTTTGAAAAACCAGAATTTTCTCACGTGTAGTGGGTTATGACGCGCATGCCAGTAAAATTTTCAGGTACGTAGCTGCAACATTACTATCGAAAGACTTGCAGGAACCGATTTTGGATGAAAACCGAAAAATCGTGATTTTTCGAATTTTTCGGCTCTCGCTTGAGAAGCTTCCTTGATGTTTTCCGAGAAGCGCTGCAACGGAAGAGCTCTACGAGGTGCCCGGCGGTAACCTGGTTGACGGTTTACCGCCGGTTCCCAGTTTCGGCGCGCTGGAGAGCTAGTTGGCAAGAAAAATCTCGACGGAACTTTTGATGACTTTTGCTCGGTTGAAAATTTTGTTCTCAAAATTTGACAATTCGTTAGAGCTCTAGAATTTTTTCCCGTGATACTCGATCTCATTCCCGCTCGCCATCTTGCTCTCAGCTCGATCGGGTGAATATTACTATCGAAAAGCACTGTGGCGGGATCGGTCGTTTTGAGTCATCTTGATATGCGCTGACGGTTTTCTGAACATAACTCGAGCTTCAGGGCAGCTACAGAGCTGGTAAGCACAGCTAATGCACCCAGAACGATCAGGCGCGTTCGCCTGTTGAACCCAGAGGTCTGAACTCGGTCTGCTAGCCGAGCTAGGTCCGCAAACCTGTTCGTATTCGAGTCATCTTGACAGAAACTCTCGGTTTTCTGTACTTAACTCGAGCTACAGGACAGCTAAAGAGCTGATACGTACAGAATCTGATGTTGCGTTTGTCTGTCGAATCCAGAGCTCTGAACTCGGTCTGCTGCCCGATCTAGAATCGCGAAACTATTCGTATCGTTCGAGTCGCTTGCGGGATGCTGTCGGGAATCTGGACTTAAGGCTGCATGGCTGGTAATCACTGGAATCGATTTGAAGACAGCAGGCGCGTCCGCCTGTCGAATACGGAGCTCTGAACTCTGTCTGCTGCCCGAACTTGGTCCGCGAAACTATTCCTATTGTTCGAGTCATCCTGAGAGGTGCTCTCGGTTTTCTGCACAAAACTCGGGCTGTAGGGGGGCTGCACGGCTGGTAATGACAGGAGTCGATTCGCAGACATCAGACGCGTCCGTCTGTCGCATTCAGAGGTCAAAAACTATTCACTATGAGTCAGATTGTTGGTAAGTGCTGTCTTTTTTCTCAACTTAAGTCGAGTTAGGAAGCTCTACGAGTCCCCGGCGGTAACGAAGGTTGACGGTTTACCGCCGGCGCCCAGTTTTCGACGCTACCAAGTGACTCGTAGAGCTTCCCTGAGAGCGCAGCGGCGAAGCTTAAGAGTAATTCGAAAACGCTGGCAGGCTAGTTGGCTCGAAAAAAAACAACTGAACTTTTCACAACTTTTGCTCGGTTGAAAATTGTGGCGGGATCGGCCGTTTCGAGTCATCTTGGTACGCGTTGTCGGTATTTTGTACTTAACTCGAGCTGTAGGGCAGCTACAGAGCTGGTAAGCACACATATTGCATTTAGAATCATCAGGCGCGTTCGCCTGTTGAATCTAGAGGTCTGAATTCGGTCTGCTAGCCGAGCTAGGTCCGCAAACCTATTCGTATTATTCGAGTTATCTTGACAGACGCCCTCGGTTTTGTGTACTGAACGCGAGCTGTAGGGCAGCTACAGAGCTCATAGGTACCGAAATCGATCGGGAATCATCAGGCGCGTTCGTCTGTTGATTCGAGAGCTCTAAATTCGGCCTGCTGCTCGAGCTAGGTTCGCAAAACTATTCGTATTGTCCGACTCATCTTGAGAAGTGCTTTATTTTTTTGCACTTAACTCGTGCTGGGGGAGGGCTACAGTGCTGCGGGTCAGACAAATCGATTTCCACAGATCAGGCGCGTCCGTCGGTCGATTCTAGAGCTCGGAACTCGGTCTGCTGCTCGATTTAGATCCGCGAAACTATTGTATTATTCGAGTCACCTTGAGAGATGTTGTCAGTTTTCTGCACTTAACTCGGTCTTCAGCGGGGCTGCAGGGCTGTGAATCACATGGGTCGATTTGCAGACATCAGACGCGTCCGCCTAGTGCATTCAGAGGTCTGAATTCGGTTTGATACTCGAACTGGATTGCGAAACTATTGGTTTTTTCTTAGAGTCATCTTGAGAGGTCTGAAATCGCTTGGGCTGAAAAACTAGTCGTTCTCTGGAGTTTTTTTTTTTTTCCACATTATATGCTGTCAGGAAGCTCTACGAGTCCCCCGGCGGTAACAAAGGTTGACGGTTTACCGCCGGCGCCCAGTGGTCGGTTGAAAATTTGGTTCTCGAAATTCAACAATTCGTTTGAGCTCTAGTATTTTTTCCCGTGATATTCGACCTTATTCCCGCTCGCCATCTTGGTCTCAGCTCGATCAGGTGAATATTACTATCGAAAAGCACTCTGGCGGGATCGGCCGTTTCAAGTCATCTTGATACGCGCTGACGGTTTTCTGACCATAACTCGAGCTTTCGGCCAGCTACAGAGCTGGTAAGTACAGCTAATGGATGTAGAAAAATTAGGCGCGTTCGCCTGTTGAATCCAGAGGTCTTAACTCGGTCTGTTAGCCGAGCTAGGTCCGCAAACCTATTCGTATTATTCGAGTCATCTTGACAGGAACTCTCGGTTTTCTGTACTTAACTCGAGCTGTAGGACAACTACAGAAGTGATATTTACAGGAACCGATTCAGACTCATCAGTTGCGCTTGTCTGTCGAATTGAGAGCTCTGAACTCGGCCTGCTGCCCCATCTAGAATCGCGAAACTATTTGTATTGGTCGAGGGATCTTGAGAAGTGCTCTCGATTTTCTTGACTGAACTCGCGCTGAAGGGGGCTATAGTGCTGGTGGTCACAGGAATCGATTTGAAGACATCAGGTGCGTCTGCTTGTCGAATCAAGAGCTCTGAACTCTGTCTGCTATCCGAACTAGGTCCGCGAAACTATTCGTATTGTTCGAGTCATCCTGAGAGATGCTGTCCGTTTTCTGCACTTAACTCGAGCTGTAGGGGGGCTGCAGGGCCGGTAATGAGGAGTCGATTCGCAGACATCAGACGCGTCCGCCTGTCGCATTCAGAGGTCAAAAAATATTCACTATGAATCGGAATGGTGGTAGGTGCTTCGGTTTCCTCAACTTAAGTCGAGCTAGGAAGCTCTACGAGTCTCCCGGCGGTAACCAAGGTTGACGGTTTACCGCCGGCGCCCAGTTTGAAAGAAATTTCACACTCATTGTAAGAAAGCACTTTTTTCGCATCTGTAGACGAATTTGAGGGCTCTCTGTTTCATCTGAGCTCTCTAGATGCACTTTTGCTATCCAAACACTTGCCGGAACCAACTTGATGTCGACATGAAAAAAATCTTTTCTCTTTTGGAGAAATGCTCCCAGAAGCCCTCTCTTTTGATGCTGATCTCTCTCGCGTGCTAGCAGCTCTACGAGGTTCCCGGTACGGTTCATCGCCGACGCCAGTTGGCGCTGCGCGGCCCGGGAAGCGAGACCCAGGGCTGCGTATGCTAAGTAAGGCGTTCAGGAACTCGATCTGAGCAGGTCATTGAACTACTGGAGATTGGCGGCGGGCTTCTGTCGGTTACAGCGGGTGGTGATAGCGCCCAGCGCCGGTCGGACAGTAACTCGTGAAGCTTCCCTCAGCTAGTTGCTGGAAGCTTAAGAGTAATTCCGGCGCGCTAGAGAGCTAGTTGGTAAGAAAAATCTCGACAGACCTTTTGCTGACTTTTGGTCGGTTGAAAATTTTGTTCTCGAAATTGAACAATTCGTTTGAGCTCTAGTATTTTTTCTGACCATATATGCTCTTATTCTCGCTCGCCATCTTAATCTCAGCTCGATCGGGTACATATTTCTGCAACAAAGCATCGCAGCGGGATCCGCTCTTTCGAGTCATTCTGATACGCGTTGTCGGTATTTTGTACTTAACTCGAGCTCTAGGGCAGCTAGAGAGCTCAGTCTCACAGAATCGATTGCAAGTCATCAAGCGCGTTCGTCTGTTCTATCTAGAGGTCTGAACTTGCTGTCCGAGCTAGGTTCGCGAAACTATTCGGTTTGTTGGAGTCGTCTTAAGAGAAGCTGATGGTTTTCTGCACTTAACTCGGCTGTAGGGCGGCTACAGTGCTCGTGCTCACAGGAATCGCTTCCGAGACATCAGGCGCGTCCGCCTGCGGAATTCAGAGCTTAGAAATCGGTGTGCTGCCCGAGCTAGGTTCGCAAAACTATTCGTATATTGAGTCATCTTGGGAGATGCTGTCCGTTTTCTGCACTTAACCCGAGCTCTAAGGCGGCTGCAGGGCTGGTAATCACTGGAATCGATTCAGACACACCAGTCGCGTCCACCTGTCGCATTCAGAGCCCTGAACTCGGCCTGCTGCCCGAGCTAGGTCCGCGAAACTATTCCTATTGTTCGAGTCATCTTTAGAGGTGCTGCCGATTTTCTGCACTTAACTCGGGCTGTAAGGGGGGCATGAGGGGCGTTTGACTGTTGCATTGAGAGGTCTGAAATCGTTTAGGCTGAACAACTATTTGTTCTCTAATTTTTTTCGACATTATATATGCTCAGGAAGCTCTACGAGTCCCCCGGCGGTAAGGAAGGTTGACGGTTTACCGCCGGCGCCCAGTCGCGCGCGGACGAGCGGGTGCAGAAGTGTCTGCGCGCAGAGCACGACGTGGTCCACGAGGAGGTCGTCGTGATTGCACGTTAGAGGCGGAACGCGAGCAGAAATGACTCGTAGAGCTTCCCTAAGCTAGCAGCTGGAAGCTTAAGAGAAATATCTCGTAGAGCTCTTCGGCATTGATGAGCTAGAGGAATTCCGGCGCGGGGTGGAGCTAGTTGGCCCACCCGGCCGAGGCGGGCAATGTGACAACTTTTGGGTGGTTTTGCGAATATTTGAAAGATATTTGACAATTCATTTTGAGAAAGCAGATTTTTCGCACCTGTAGAAGGTTATGAGGGCCTCTGCGTCTTAATATGAGCTCTCTAGATGCACTTTTACTATCAAAACACTTGGCGGAACCAACTTTATGTCGACATGGAAAAAATCGTGATTTCTCTTTTTCGAGATGCTTCCAGAAGCCCTCTCTTTTGATGCTGAGCACTCTTACGCGTGCTAGGAGCTCTACGGTTCCCGGCGGTAACCAGGTTGACGGTTCACCGCCGGCGCCATTCGGACGCACTGGCAGGCTAGTTGGCTCGAAAAATCTCGACGGAACTTTTGGTGACTTTTGCTCAGTTGAAAAGTATGTTCTCAAAATTTGACAATTCGTTAGAGCTCTAGAATTTTTTCCCGTCATATTCGATCTTATTCCCGCTTGCCATCTTGATCTCAGCTCCATCTACAGAGCTGATGAGCACAGCTAATCGATGTAGAATGATTAGGCGCGTGCCTGTTGAATCCAGAGGTCTGAACTCAGTCTGTTAGCCGAGCTAGGTCCGCAAACCTATTCGTATTATTCGAGTCATCTTGACAGACGCTCTCGGTTTTCTGTACTTAACTCGAGCTGTAAGACAGCTACAGAGCTGATATTTACAGAAACCGATTCAGAATTATCATTTGCGTTTGTCTGTCGAATCCAGAGCTCTGAACTCGGTCTGCTGCCCGATCTAGAATCGCGAAACTATTCGCATTGGTCGAGTCATCTTGAGAAGTGCTCTCGGTTTCCTTCACTTAACTCGCGCTGAGGGGGGGTACAGTGCTGGTGGTTACAGGAATCGATTTGAAGATCTGGCGCGTCCGCCTGTTGAATCCAGAGCTCGGAACTCGGTCTGCTGCCCGAAGTAGGTCTGCGAAACTAATGTATTGTTCGAGTCATCCTGAGAGGTGCTGTCTGTTTTCTGCACTTTACTCGGGCTGTAGGGGGGCTACAGGCCTGGTAATGACAGGAGTCGATTCGCTGACATCAGACGCGTCCGCCTGTCGCATTCAGAGGTCAAAACATATTCACTATGAGTCGGAATGTTGGTAGGTGCTGTCGGTTTTCTCAACTTAAGTCGAGCTAGGAAGCTCTACGAGTCTCCCGGCGGTAACCAAGGTTGACGGTTTACCGCCGGCGCCCAGTCGGTCCGGAAAGCGCGCACGCGCGTCGTACCGGCGGTCTCGGTGCGCACGGCGGGAGGCGGAGTGGACGCCGCAGACAGAGGCGGCAGCCGTTGCTCCCTGTCGTGTCACGCCCCTTACTGCCCGACGCGTCGCCAGAGCGGGTCTCGTCTGGGCGCAGCGCGCGGGGAGCGGCTCGCAAGAACGGGCCGCGCGAGCAGCCCGTGCTGTCGACCCGAGTGAGCCGCCCGCGCGCGCCCCTAAGGCCGCCGCCGTGGCTGCGTTCGACGCGTCGTCGTGGACCGTGGGCGATGCGGCTCTGCGCGCTGCCTGCGTTCTTGTTGCTGTTGGCGTAAAGCCAGAGAGCAGAGTGGTGATAACCAGGAAGATCGCGGTGGCGCGCTGGTGACGGCATCGGGATGTGTTGGCGCGGGAGCTTCCGGACGCGCCCGAGCTGGCCCGATCGTGCAGCCGCGGTCGTTACTGCCAGGTGATCTGCTGCGCGCTCTACGGGCTCTCGGCGCGGACGTGCGGCGGCCGCCGCGTCTATGCGTGCCGTTTCTCGCCGGGCGTGGGCATCGGCGGGGCGAAGTAACTCGTAGAGCTTCCCTTAGTAAGTTATTGCTGGAAGCTTAGGAGTAATTCCGGGGCGCTGGAGAGCTAGTTGGCAAGAAAAATCTCGACGGACGTTTTGACGACTTTTGCTCGGTTGAAAATTTTGTTCTCGGAATTCAACCATTCGTTAGAGCTCTAGTATTTTTTCCGTAATATTCGATCTTATTCCCGCTCGCCATCTTGATCTCAGCTCGATCGGGTACCTTTTACTGCCAAAAAGCACTGCGGCGGGATCGGCCGTTTCGAGTCACCTGGATTCGCGCTGTCGGTTTTCTCAAATTAACTCGAGCTTTAGGACAGCTACAGAGCTGGTTGGTAAGCACAGCTAATCGATTCAGAATAATCAGGCGCGTTCGTCTGTTCCATCTAGAGGTCTGAACTTGCTGTCCGAGCTAGGTTCGCGAAACTATTCGGTTTGTTGGAGTCATCTTAAGAGGTGCTGATGGTTTTCTGCACTTAACTCGGCTGTAGGGCGGCTACAGTGCTCGTGCTCACAGGAATCGCTTCCGAGACATCAGGCGCGTCCGCCTGCGGAATTCAGAGCTTAGAAATCGGTGTGCTGCCCGAGCTAGGTTCGCAAAACTATTCGTATATTGAGTCATCTTGGGAGATGCTGTCCGTTTTCTGCACTTAACTCGAGCTCTAAGGCGGCTGCAGGGCTGGTAATCACTGGAATCGATTCAGACACACCAGTCGCGTTCACCTGTCGCATTCAGAGCCCTGAACTCGGCCTGCTGCCCGAGCTAGGTCCGCGAAACTATTCCTATTGTTCGAGTCATCTTTAGAGGTGCTGCCGATTTTCTGCACTTAACTCGGGCTGTAAGGGGGGCATGAGGGGCGTTTGACTGTTGCATTGAGAGGTCTGAAATCGTTTAGGCTGAACAACTATTTGTTCTCTATTTTTTTTCGACATTATATATGCTCAGGAAGCTCTACGAGTCCCCCGGCGGTAAGGAAGGTTGAGCAGGCGGAGTTTACCTCCCGCTCTCCCTCGGCCTTGGCCCGTCGGGGGCTCACTCGAGCTGCATCGTGCAGTCAGGCAGCCTGCCCCTGGCCCGCCGCGCGGGGGCGCGTGGCGATCGGGCCACTTCGGCGACTTCGGCGAGTCCGAGGTAAGCAGGCCGCCTGCATTTGTTTGTATTTGTTTGTGTGCATTGTTGCGGCATTTTGCCGCGTCGAGCTGGACGGGACGAGCCAGAGTCAATCGATCGATTTGGACCGCTGGGGAGCCAACTTCGGACATTGGGAGTGGGAGTATCTTGCCAGACAGGTTGGTAGAGCTC
This sequence comes from Prorocentrum cordatum, assembly GCA_963575745.1. NCBI lineage: Eukaryota > Dinophyceae > Prorocentrales > Prorocentraceae > Prorocentrum > Prorocentrum cordatum. The sequence goes on from CAUYUJ010001213.1 coordinate 10,716, forward strand.
GGCACGACGATAAGGATTCTCTTGTCGACATACCATCTGGGCCACCTGATCTCTCTCCCACTTTACCTCACCATCCTGTTGCCCCATATAACTTTCATCAGTTGAGTGCACATCTCAAACGTACTCGAGAAGATCGATCGTTCTGTGCGAAGTGGAATATCCCTTGTAATATCTCAGACGGCAAGATGGCTGCCTCATCAGCTGCTGCGGTCCCCGAGGTTTTCGCTATGGACGCCACTGATATGCCCGTTCCAGGAGCCAAGGAGGAGGAGGTCCCAGAGGGAAAACGTGTCAAAATTCAGACGGTTGAAGGCCTCGAGGAGGCCATGACAAAGGGGATGGACAAGATCACGACGCTTGTTGCATCTCTGGGAGGTAAGATGACGGAGGGCTTCCAATCAACACATCGAAGCATCACGGATCTCGGCACCCAGCTCAATGCTCGTGTTGATTCGGTGGAGAAAAATGTACAGCAGGCGATGACGGACATAGATGCTATCACTAAGAAGGTTGAGGATCAGAGGCTCCAGATAATCCAGCTCCAGCAGGCTCCTGCAGGTGGGGCCCCCAGAGCAGGCACCTCTACGACAGCGTCCTCGGCGGAAACTCGGCAGTCAGTGCAGAATTTCACCCCATCGTTCGTCGAGCTCAAGGGATGGGTGACGGACTGGAGGGATGCAGAGAAGCGTCAGGAGGAGATGTTATCACAGCAGGCGTTGAATTCACTGCTGAATGAGGTCCTGGCTGGAGAATGGTTCAGTGGTGTGAAGGAGTTTCTGGACCTGAACCAATCCAAGAGGTTCAACACAGGTAGAGAGGCATGGGGGTATTCGCGTGCTCGGCTCTATTTCCAGAATGGGGTTACCAGTGACCAGCTGTGGGATCTCCGTCGTCGACTCGTTGCCGCGATCGCCGACAACAAACTCCAGCACGCTCCCAGGGCCCTCAAGGTCCACGTGGAGGCCCCCCCCTGGAAGAAGCCCCATCTGGATGCCGCTGGGATCTTTCAGGCCAAGTTCAAGAGTTTCAAGAAGCATCATTCGAATCTCAGGGCTGAGACGGGACCACCGATTACGTTCATGTGGGGCTCCAGTGACCACTTACCACCTCCAGGGAAGATTGTGGCCAAGTTCTCTCTGCAGAATGGCTGGGAGATTACTCGTGCAATGAATCAGCTTGAGCCAGGGATCAACATTGATGAGTTGCGAGCGAGGATTTCCAGTACGAACTAGAGGTGCCACGACACCATTGCGTCATGGAATGTGCGTCGGGCAGGTGCAGAGAACGGCCATGACATAATTAATTCACTACGTCGTTTAGATGTGGGACTCGCGGGGTTGTGCGAGTGTCAGTTCCTTTCAGTTCGTGATCTCAGCATGCGAGGTTACACAATTTTTCGGAGTACTTGTCGGAAGGCTGCGGTGATTATGTCTAAGTCTTGGAGAGACTCGCTCAGAGCCACATATCGTGGCAAAGGTTTTGTCATTTGTAGTTATTCTAGTGTTACGGTTATTGTTGCATATATGCCACATGAGAGTATCAATGCCCTTACGGAAGAACAGTATGAGCATGATGTGTATGAGCAGATATTGTTTGATATATCCCAAGTGCTTCGCACACATAGGTCTAAGTTCCCGAAGCAGCCGCAGGACCTGGTCTTCTTGACAGATGCTAACGTCGAACTCGAGCCAGATTCGGAGGTCAACGGCTTTAGAGTTACTGGATCAGGGCTTCTGGAGGCGTCTGGGATTGCTGGGGAGTCTACGGAGATTGATACTGGGATGGAGGAGGGAGCGGATGACGGCAACCCGTATATGACTCAAACAAAACGTGGTGCACGCAAAGCCAGACCTCATAGGCTTGTCTCGGGCTTCGAAATTCGACGGGCGTCTAGGTTGCAATCGATGAGGAGGGCCCTACTGGACTTCTGCGGGCTCTGGGGCATCAGGATGGAGAACACATTCGGGCAGAGGAGGGTTACTTTCAAATCAGGTACGGGGGTGGAGAAGGTGCTCGACTATGTTGGTGTCAGCCGTCGTTTACACAGGCAGGAGCTCACCGTTGGCTGGATGCTGCCTTCGGAAGTCGGCCACGCCTGGACGGAGCACCCTTGCAGCAGATACGAGCGTGCGCTGTCTGACCACGCCTGCATAGTTGTTCGCTTGTCTTGTGCACCGTCTGCGAAGAGACGGACCCAGCCTGCTCGAAAATTCATCCACTTGCAACCGGTGTCACAGCTGGAGTTTGCGAAGAACATGGACGATCGGGGCAGTCGTTACCGTGCTCTGTGCCAGGAAAATGCTGACCCAGAGGATCGACAGGAGATGTTGGATACGCTGGGACCTGACCTCATAAAGGCCGCCGAGGAGACCCCCCAGAAAGATATCAATCCCAGGAATAATGTGCCAAAGAAATCCGAGATCCACTGGGCCGCCCAGGCAAGTAAACGTGAAGCTCTTCGTCGGGGGGATAGAGAGGAGGCTAAACGGTGCTCAAAGATTGTGAGGAGAGAAAGAAGGAGGCTTGAGGCAAGAGTACAGAGGTGGAGGACGGAAATGAACACGAGGAGGAGGAGGAGGGCCAAGACGGAGACGTTGATCCTTGCCAACGGGATGGAGTCTCAGAACCGCGAGGAGTGGGGGGACGAGATATTGGGGCACATGAAGTCTAAGGTGGAGGACCCCGAGGCCAGAGAGGTGACCCTGCGTGAGCTTCAGTCGCTGCGTGGTCTATGTTCGGGAAGCGGATCCTCAGAGGTGTTCTCGATGTCGCTCCTGCTGCGGGCGAGGGCGAAGCTGTCCACGGGAAAGGCCCCAGGTCCCGACAACGTGACTGTCACGATGTTGAAACAGCTCTCGTGGGCATCTGTGCGACGTGTTCTGGTGAGCTTCCAAGGTGTGTATTCCAGAAGGTTATGTTGTCCCGACAGTTGGCGTCAACTAGCTGCCACACTCATGCCAAAAGAAATGGACATACAACATTTGACAGATACACGTATGCTATGTCTACAGTCGTGTCTTATGAAATGGTACATGACATGTATTGTGATGTTGATTGAGAAGAGGATTGAGGAGCACCGACACTATGTATGCCTGTGCGGATTCAGATCGGGACGTAAAACATCGGAAATCACCAGCGTTGCCAAGAGGCTCAGCCAGCACTCCGCTGTCTGGGGCAAAGGAGACAGTTTGTGGCTTGCCAATCTTGATATCTTACAAGCTTTCGATAATGTTACTCCGTGCCTCGCCATGCGCTGTCTTCGTGCTCTTGACATACCTGCTGATCTCATTGTGGCGTTGATTGAACCCATGATGGATAATCAGTGCGTGGCCAGCTTCGAGGGCATCGAGGCATCGTCAGCGGTCTATTGGGACAAATCTATTCGAACGGGAGGAGTAGAGGGACCAATGATTTTTCTGGCAGTTTCTATTGTACTCTGGAGAGATGTTATCGACAGATGGAGGCAAGAAACGCAGTACGGCATCAAATTGGAAAATGATGAGCGCATGTTCAATGGTGAGCGTATGACCCACAGTTTCTGGGCAGATAATCTTTTGTTGTATGCGAAGACCCGCACTGACCTTGAGTTGATGGTGCGTGACATGAGTATCCCCCTGATGAATGCAGGAATGACCTGGAAGCCGAAATCTTTGATGTATATTTACTTTGGTGCGCCGCCTGGCATCCCGCCGTCCCCTGAGCAGGATATCCGTGTGCTGGTGCCGTCTAGTGACGCCGCTCTTGGGACCCGAGAAGTGGTCCTACCGCGTGTTCAAGCGTTTGAGATCCTGGGAGCCACTCTGGAGGAGACCTGGAAGGACCACTCGGACTCAGAGGCCATGCTCCAGAAAGCCCAGAGGATGTTCTTTGGGGAAATCGCGTATTACCGCTGTTCTGGGATTGACTTGGCTGAAAGATTTACTCGCTATCAAGCTAAAGTGATTGCTGCATTATTATTCAACTGTGAGGGCAGAACGCCCGACTATTCTACCATTGCTGCTGTTCACTATTTTGAAGGCAGATGTCTAGCTATAATGTCAGGTATACGCAAGCGGAGAACTGAAGGCTGGTCTGAGTTTCAACGTAGGCGATACAAAGCGGGACGACAGAGTTTTGCTGGACTTGGATTCCGAAGTGCGGTGCAGATATGGATTTTTCGTTGTTGGGATTGGGCTAAGGATATCTCAGTTGCTGCATGTATTCGTATGAGGAGATACACAACACACACAGAGGAGGAGGAGGGAGAGACGGTACCAAATCGGCGTCAGAGGAAAACTCGGGCGATGGCGGCGGCGGCGACTTCTCAAACATATCATGTATCTCAGATATCCCAGATGTCGAGTGGCTGTCGCCGGCGTACACCAGATGATCAGCCTGCCATACCTGAGGAGTCGGACATGTCACGTGAATGGATGATATCTAGGCTGGCCATGTTACATGGAAGGGGGAAGTGGACGGAACATCGTGACACATGTATTCTAGCATTGCCTGTAAAAGATAGGAAGCAGCTGACACGCATGAACATAGGCGGCCGCCCCCGTGGACATACTGCGTGGGACTGGTGCTTGTGCGATCTCTTTGGTTGTGAGTGGTACCTCTCATTCGACAGTTCCGCTGGGTCCCGTGAGAAATACTGCAAGCATTTGCTGACTGTGATTGGTATGCAACACTTGTTCGACTTGTTTGTTCTACCCAGGCCGCCTGGTGTGAGACATGTGAAGGCAGAGGAGGAGGAGGAGAGTGAGATGAATGAGAGGATGAGCAAACGTATTGCCGCTAATTTTGAGAATGAAACGGAGTGGAGGTGTGAGAATATTGAGCGTCTTGGGATGGAGATCTTGGGAGATAGTAAGACTGTTGTAAACTGGATGTGTGGTGAGTGGCAGATTCGCAACAAGCAGTATGTACGACTGGTGGGAACACTACAAAATACGGTATCGATGCTGTCTGGATGGGGACTGACCTCACCTGCATCGGGACAGAATCTGTATAAGCATTTCTTTCGTGAGGGTAATGAGCGTGCGGATTAAATGTCGTGGGAGGCCAGAGGGGGCCAAACTATTACTCGCTGGTTTGCATATGATAAGTTCCTCAGTACTCGTAAGACTGCTCTCCGTGGTGCATTCGATGGGGGTGTCAGTAATGAAGGATGTGGAGGTGGGTGGTGGCTTCAGATTGGCGTTGTAGGTAGGGGTTCCAGCGTGCAGGTTGATTTTCCCATCTCCTCCTCCTCCTCCTCCTCCTCCTCTTCCTCCTGCACCAGCTCGCACAGCTTCCATTGGCACGATGTGGCCGAGGAGGCGATGAGCTTGCCTCCTGGTAGCACGGTAACCTGCTGTGAACTAGCTGCCTGCGCTGCCCTGACGAGAGCTGCTGCTAAGGTGGCGTGCGCTCTGCTACGACCTACCTAAGATGGTGGGGGCTCAGTTGCACTGCTCCGCCGATTCGGATTCGGATTCTAGTGGCGGACCGCAAAAAAAAAGGAAGGTTGACGGTTTACCGCCGGCGCCCAGTCGCGCGCGGACGAGCGGGTGCAGAAGTGTCTGCGCGCAGAGCACGACGTGGTCCACGAGGAGGTCGTCGTGATTGCACGTTAGAGGCGGAACGCGAGCAGAAATGACTCGTAGAGCTTCCCTAAGCTAGCAGCTGGAAGCTTAAGAGAAATATCTCGTAGAGCTCTTCGGCATTGATGAGCTAGAGGAATTCCGGCGCGGGGTGGAGCTAGTTGGCCCACCCGGCCGAGGCGGGCAATGTGACAACTTTTGGGTGGTTTTGCGAATATTTGAAAGATATTTGACAATTCATTTTGAGAAAGCAGATTTTTCGCACCTGTAGAAGGTTATGAGGGCCTCTGCGTCTTAATATGAGCTCTCTAGATGCACTTTTACTATCAAAACACTTGGCGGAACCAACTTTATGTCGACATGGAAAAAATCGTGATTTCTCTTTTTCGAGATGCTTCCAGAAGCCCTCTCTTTTGATGCTGAGCACTCTTACGCGTGCTAGGAGCTCTACGGTTCCCGGCGGTAACCAGGTTGACGGTTCACCGCCGGCGCCATTCGGACGCACTGGCAGGCTAGTTGGCTCGAAAAATCTCGACGGAACTTTTGGTGACTTTTGCTCAGTTGAAAATTATGTTCTCAAAATTTGACAATTCGTTAGAGCTCTAGAATTTTTTCCCGTCATATTCGATCTTATTCCCGCTTGCCATCTTGATCTCAGCTCCATCTACAGAGCTGATGAGCACAGCTAATCGATGTAGAATGATTAGGCGCGTGCCTGTTGAATCCAGAGGTCTGAACTCAGTCTGTTAGCCGAGCTAGGTCCGCAAACCTATTCGTATTATTCGAGTCATCTTGACAGACGCTCTCGGTTTTCTGTACTTAACTCGAGCTGTAAGACAGCTACAGAGCTGATGTTTACAGAAACCGATTCAGAATTATCATTTGCGTTTGTCTGTCGAATCCAGAGCTCTGAACTCGGTCTGCTGCCCGATCTAGAATCGCGAAACTATTCGCATTGGTCGAGTCATCTTGAGAAGTGCTCTCGGTTTCCTTCACTTAACTCGCGCTGAGGGGGGGTACAGTGCTGGTGGTTACAGGAATCGATTTGAAGATCTGGCGCGTCCGCCTGTTGAATCCAGAGCTCGGAACTCGGTCTGCTGCCCGAAGTAGGTCTGCGAAACTAATGTATTGTTCGAGTCATCCTGAGAGGTGCTGTCTGTTTTCTGCACTTTACTCGGGCTGTAGGGGGGCTACAGGCCTGGTAATGACAGGAGTCGATTCGCTGACATCAGACGCGTCCGCCTGTCGCATTCAGAGGTCAAAACATATTCACTATGAGTCGGAATGTTGGTAGGTGCTGTCGGTTTTCTCAACTTAAGTCGAGCTAGGAAGCTCTACGAGTCTCCCGGCGGTAACCAAGGTTGACGGTTTACCGCCGGCGCCCAGTCGGTCCGGAAAGCGCGCACGCGCGTCGTACCGGCGGTCTCGGTGCGCACGGCGGGAGGCGGAGTGGACGCCGCAGACAGAGGCGGCAGCCGTTGCTCCCTGTCGTGTCACGCCCCTTACTGCCCGACGCGTCGCCAGAGCGGGTCTCGTCTGGGCGCAGCGCGCGGGGAGCGGCTCGCAAGAACGGGCCGCGCGAGCAGCCCGTGCTGTCGACCCGAGTGAGCCGCCCGCGCGCGCCCCTAAGGCCGCCGCCGTGGCTGCGTTCGACGCGTCGTCGTGGGCCGTGGGCGATGCGGCTCTGCACGCTGCCTGCGTTCTTGTTGCTGTTGGCGTAAAGCCAGAGAGCAGAGTGGTGATAACCAGGAAGATCGCGGTGGCGCGCTGGTGACGGCATCGGGATGTGTTGGCGCGGGAGCTTCCGGACGCGCCCGAGCTGGCCCGATCGTGCAGCCGCGGTCGTTACTGCCAGGTGATCTGCTGCGCGCTCTACGGGCTCTCGGCGCGGACGTGCGGCGGCCGCCGCGTCTATGCGTGCCGTTTCTCGCCGGGCGTGGGCATCGGCGGGGCGAAGTAACTCGTAGAGGTTCCCTTAGTAAGTTATTGCTGGAAGCTTAAGAGTAATTCCGGGGCGCTGGAGAGCTAGTTGGCAAGAAAAATCTCGACGGACGTTTTGACGACTTTCTCTCGGTTGAAAATTTTGTTCTCGGAATTCAACCATTCGTTAGAGCTCTAGTATTTTTTTCCGTAATATTCGATCTTATTCCCGCTCGCCATCTTGATCTCAGCTCGATCGGGTACCTTTTACTGCCAAAAAGCACTGCGGCGGGATCGGCCGTTTCGAGTCACCTGGATTCGCGCTGTCGGTTTTCTCAAGATAACTCGAGCTTTAGGACAGCTACAGAGCTGGTTGGTAAGCACAGCTAATCGATTCAGAATAATCAGGCGCGTTCGTCTGTTGAACCCAGAGGTCTGAACTCGGTCTGCTAGCCGAGCTAGGTCCGCAAACTTATTCGTATTATTCGAGTCATCTTGACAGACGCTCTCGGTTTTCTGTACTTAACTCGAGCTACTGGACAGCTATAGAGCTGATACGTACAGAAACCGATTCAGAATCATCAATTGCGTTTGTCTGTTGAATCCAGAGCTCTGAACTCGGTCTGCTGCCCGATCTAGAATCGCGAAACTATTCGTATTGTTCGAGTCATCTTGAGAGATGCTGTCGGTTCTCTGCACTGAACTCGGGCTGTGGGGGGGCTGCATGGCTGGTATTCACTGGAATCGATTCGGAGACATCAGGTGCGTCCGCCTTTCGAATCCAGAGCTCGGAAATCTGTCTGCTGCCGAGTCCGCGAAACTATTATTGTTCGAGCCATCCTGAGGTGCTGTCGGTTTCCTACACTTAACTCGGGCTGTAGGGGGCTGCAGGGCTGGTAATCACAGGAATCGATTCAGAGACATCAGACGCGTCCGCCTGTTGCATGGAGAGGTCTGAACTCGGTCTGATACTCGAGCTAGGTTTGCCAAACTATTCGTATTGTTCGAGTCATATTGAGAGGTGCTGTTGATTTACGCACGTAACTCGGGCTGTAGGAGAGCTACAGAGCTCGTGCAGAAGACAATCCAGAAGCATCGGGGGCGTTCGGCTGTTACATTGGAGAGGTCTGAAATTGCTTGGGCTGAACAACTATTTTTTCAGTGTAATTTTCTTCGACATTACATGTTGTCAGGAAGCTCTACGAGTCCCCCGGCGGTAACGAAGGTTGACGGTTTACCGCCGGCGCCTAGTGCCCGACCCCGCGGGAGTCCAAGGGCTTCGTTGGCGACCTGGCCGTGCGCGCTGCTGCGCCATGATCGCTCTCGGAGCGTGTCCGGCGGGGCTCAGCGGGGCGACGCAGGACGGCGCCGTGTCCATGTCTGCGGGTGCGTTCGGTGCCGCGCGCCCACTGCGCCCACGGCCGCGCGGCGGACGCGGGCGGAGGAACCGCCGCGCGCGCCAGTTCTCCCGTCGAGTGGCGTGGGAAGTGCCTGCAGAGCGCAGTGGCTGATCTCGTGGGGGGCGACGCCACGGGGCATTTCGGTCGCGCGTGTAAGAACCACGAAGGTTCGGGCGCTTGTGGTTCGCTGTTGCAGCGCTGGAATCTGGAGGTCGCGGTCCAGCACTTGCGTTCCCGCTTCCTGCACTTGCGCGTGTTCTCTGCGGAATCTGCGGAAGCGTTCGAAGCGCAGGAAGGAAGGCGTGTGGTGTGGGCGCTGGGGGACGCGGCGGGCTTCTGCGCTGGTGCTGTGGCTCGACGGCGGCCACGTGTGCGCGGTGGAGGAGTGAGTGGGTTCTGGAGATGTAGAGTGGGGGAAAGCCGAGAGCGCGCCGTGTTGTCGCGTCGTCGCTCGCGGGCGTTCGAGCTCGGTGTCGCGGTCGCCGCGAGCGGGTGCGGGGCGTGGCGCGCTGAGGGGCGGGGCGTCGAAGCGCCGCGTGGAGCAGGGTGCCGCAGGGGCGCAGGGCGCGCGCGGGGGCGCGCGCGACGGTGTGGACGCGGAGGCGTTGGCGCGCATGACTTGCAATCAGTTGCATGATCTGGCAACGCGATTGCGGGCGGAGGGCGACGAAGACGCGCCACCCTCGCGGCAATGGAATGTTCAGCAACAGAAGATGGTGCGATTGGAGGCCGATGCGCACAGGGCTGCGCTCGCGGCGCACCTGGGCATCGACATGAGCGGTGTCCAGCATGCTGGCGCGGAGGCGCGATCGCGGGACCACTCGGAGGAGATGCTGGGCGAGCTGGCGAGGCACGTGGAGGAGCACGGCCGTTTGCCGCACGAGCGTGAGTCCGCGCTCGGAAAATGGGTTGATCACGTGAGTTCTGGGGAGGTGGCGCTGACCCCCGAGCAGCGCGCGCGGTTCGACGGGCTCGTGGACCGGCGGGAGGAGAGGCGTGCGCGCGCCCGCGCGATGCTGGACCGCATCGGGGAGCACGTGGAGGTGCTCGACGAGCTGCCGAAGCGAGGGGCAGAAGACGAGGAGGAGGCAAAGCTCGCGCGTTGGATCAACAATGTCTGCACGGGCCACCACGAGCTGGATAATGACAACAAGGAGAGGTTCGATCGTTTGGTGGACAGGCGCGCGTGGCAGCGGCGGACGGCGCAGGAGCGCGTGCTCGAGGTGAAGGCGTTCGTGGAGAGGCACGGGCGAGGGCCGCAGCGCTTCGGTCACGACGACGATCCGCGGGAGCATCTGCTCGCGCGTTGGGTGGGAAACGTCCGAGCGCGTGCCGTCGAGGGCCTGGGCGAGGGCTGGCGCGCGCAGCTGGAGGCGGCGCTGGGCGCGGATCTCATCCAGGCCCAGGCGCTCGAGGCGTGGTGCGAGAAGAACCAGAAGATGCCGGTGGAGAAAGCGGAGGATGACGAGGAGCGCAAGCTGGCGAACTTCATCGCGAACCACGAGCGGAAGGGCCGCGCGGCGTCATTCAGCGCGCCTGCGACTTTCGACGCGCTGCGGCAGAAGTACGCGCAGGCGGCCGCCGCGCGCCGCGATGCCGAGCGCAGGGGGGCGGAGGCGCGGGCGCTCGAGGCGCGGCGGCAGGAGCTGCTGCAGCGCGCGGCGGAGGAGGAGGAGGCCTGCGAGGAGGAGGAGGAGCAGGAGGAGGGGAAGGACCCGGCCGACTGCCTCGCCGAGGAGCGGCGCTCGGAGGTCACGCCGGACGTGTTCGCTAGGTTCCAGAGTGCAGACGGGGCGCTCGCTCGGCGGGTGAAGACCGCGCTCGTGGGCGCCCTGTTGTCGTACGTGGACGCGCTGCAGGGCGCCCCGCTCGGGCTCGACGTCTTCGCTGCCCTGGCCGAAGACAGGCGTTTCCGCGAAGCCATGGCTGCCCCGGCGGCCGAAGAGCCGCGCCGCGAGGCGCTCGGGGAGGAGGATGAGCAGGAGGAAGAGGAGCAGGAGGAAGAGGAGCAGGAAGAGGAGGGGCAGGAGCAGGAAAAGCTGGAGCAGGAGAGGACCGACGAGGAGCGGAGGGAGCAGGAGGAGGGAGACGCAGTGGTGGCGGACGCGGAGGAAGAGCCGCAGGGCATGGCGGACGAGGAGGAGCTGCCCGCGGGCATCGGCGAGGAGCACAAGGATTTTGTGCGGTACGTGCTGGCGACCTGCATGCTGTCGTCGGTGCCCGTCGCGCCCAGGTTCTTCGCGGGGGAGGCCCCGGACGCGGAGCTGCAGCGGCAGGTGGCGGAGCTGGAGCGGCTGCGGGACGTCGCCCTGGGGCTCGACGCGGCCACGGCGCAGGACAGCGTGGCGCGGTCGCAGGCGATCCGGCGCCTGCGCCAGGCCGACCTCGAGCTGCTGCGCCGCACGCCCGTGCCCAAGTCGGACGTGCGGGAGCCTTGGGAGCAGTTGCAGCGCCTGCTCCAACGGCTCGAGCAGGAGGGCGTGGAGCGCGAGGTCTGGGTCTGCTGCCGCCCCGAGCCGCTGCGCTGGCGCGCGCCGCTCCGCGACGACGGCAAGCCCGGGCCGGTCCGCGCGCCGCTGCTGCCGTCGCTGGACGCCGCCGAGGGAGAGGTCTGGAGGCTGGGGGAGGTGCGCGAGGCGACGCGGCAGGCGCGGTACGCAGAGCAGGCGCGGCGGGGCGGCGCTGCTGGCGCCCCGGTGCACGGCAGCGTGCTCCTGCGCCTGGCCTCCGATTTCCTGTGCTACAAGTGCCGGCAGGATTTCGAGGGCGCGCGGGAGCTGACCGACGGAGAGGTTGATGGTTGGTGTAAGAGGTTGCATTTCGCGCCGAAGAAGCTGCCTAGCCAGGCGATGAAGCGCGAGGCGGTGGAGGCGGAGCGCGCCCGCGCCAGGAAGCGCGCGCGGGCGGCCCAGTGCGCGGCGAGGGGGGAGAACGGATTCGCTGTGTTCCGTCGCCTCCTGCTGGAGGACGAGTGCTTCCGCCAGGACACTTGCGAAGCGAGCGTGCAGCTCGACCAGCGACGCGCCCTGGAGCCCTGGTGCCAGCTCGCGGGGCCCGACGGGAGCAGGCTGTCGCCGTGGCCGCGCGTCTTCGGTATCCCGAAATCGTGGGCTGGCCATGGCGGCGCGTTCTTCTCTGAGGCCGTGGAGTCGGGCTTCGCCGCCGGCGCGTTCCCCCAGGGGCGGCGCGGCTACTATGCGGGCGAGCCGGGCGACGTGTCCGCGGAGCTCTGGCTGTTGCGGGCCTGGTGCCGCGCGCGCGGCGGCGTCGCTCGCATGGGTGGCGCCCTGGCCGCGCGCTTGCAGAAGCTCGAGGGCGACCGTGACATAATGTACAGGGTGGAGGCCGCCGAGTGCGCGCGGCAGGTCTCCTGTGCTGTCCCGCCCGTGTATTTGGCGGACCTGAAGCCGCAGGCGATCCCCGAGTGGCCCGTGTGGCAGCAGCTCCTCAAGCTGAAGCCTCAGGCGGCGCGGCAGGTGGCGACTTTCGTGCGCCAGGAGCGGGCGGGCGTGGGCTTCACGTGGAACCTCGCCGCGGGGCACTGGGACCTGGACCAGCAGCGCCTGCTCGCCGCGCTCGAGAGGGATCCCGCGTTGCTCGCCGCGGTGGAGAAGGGCGCCGCGGCTGCAGAGACGGACAAGGGCGTTCTGATTGCCCTCAACCAGTTCCGTGCCCGTCACGGCGGTGTCTGGCCGGACGCGTTCGCCGATCGGCGCGGGCAGCCCGATTTCAAGGAAGCGAAACTCGCGCGGGGTGTTGCAAGGGTGGCGAAGAAGTATTCGCAGGAATTCGTGCGCATCTGGTTGGACCGGACATGCCGCGAATGGCTGCGGCTGGCGGGGTGCGGGGATGAGGTGGTGGGAGGAGGGGCCGGCGGCGACGACTCTTCCGGGGGCGGCGGCGGCGGCGGCGGGTCGTCTTCGGGCAGCGGTGCGGGCGGTGGACCAGCGTCGGGGTCGAGCTCTGGTGCGCAGGGGCCGGGCGACGGTGGCGCGGGCGGCGACGGCGAGGGGGGCGCGGGCGGGGGTGCGGGTCGGCTGCTCGGCGGCGGACCCAAGAGGCCAGCTCCCGAGGGGCCAGGGCCGCGGACTCGCGGGACGGCGAGGAGGTTGCATGCAGCAGGAGCGGCTGCGGAAGGAACAGGAGGAGCGCCTCGCAGGGAAGACAGTGAGGGCAGGGGACGTGAAGGTGAACGTGGCTCTGGATGCCCCTCACGTGAGCGAGGAGGGCACCTTGCCGGCCTGGCTCCTGGACCCCGCGCCCCTCGCCGCGGGCAGGTGCGTCGCGCGCGTCTGGCGCCCGTGCAAGGGCGGATGCGTTCTCTGGCAGTGCAGCAGGAACCCGTGCAAGGGTCAGGGAGTGTTTGTGGCAGCCACGGCAGTCCCGAGCAGCGACCCTTCGGGCTGTGGGACCCGGACAAGCGCCACAGCTCCCTGACGCGCGAGTGTCCGGAACGGTACGGCTTGGCCGTGAAGGAGGCGCGGTTGCGCGAGACGCAGGCCGGCGGCGCCCCGCCCGTGCCTACCCCGGCCATCGCTGCCGCTCGCAAGGCGCGCGTGCCCAGGCTCCAGCCGAAGTATGTGCCTCTGCCGCGTGACGAGCGCCACCCTCTGCGGGCGTTCAAAGAGGCCCCGGAGGCTCTCCCGCCGTTCCCGTGCCGCCTTTGCGACCAGAACTTCGCCACGCATGCCGGCTTCATGACGCACGTGCAAAAAAAGCACCACGGGTGGCCGGAGTACAGGAAGCGCCTGTTCTACCTGGCCGAGCAGTGGCCGGAGAAGGACGGAGACGTGCGGCCCGTGAGGCCCCAGGAGTGGCGGCAGTGCGTGGAGGCCTTCTCTGAGCACCTCGTCACGGGGTCTCACGACTGGCCGGCCTGCGCAGCGCCCGCCGATTCGGGGGAGGCCGCCGCCGCCGCTGCCGCGCCGGACGCGCCGCGCGCCTGGTGGAAGCCGCCAGGCGCGGACGGGGCCGTGCCGCCCGCGGGCGTGGACATGCCGCCCGTGGACTTGGACGCGCTGGGCGCTGCTCCGGCGGCGTCGGACGCCGAGGGGCCCGAGCCTGGGCAGAGTCGCCGCGCCGTGCGCTCGAGGGTCGCCTGCTGCGTCTGCGCTCGTCTCCACTGGGCGGACGAGCTGCAGCGCGTGCGCTTCTGGCAGCAGCCGGACGGCGCCGGGGAGCGTTCGCTGCGAGGTGCCGAAGCGGCCCGCGCGCGCCGAGCTCGAGGCGGCGAGGGGAGAGGCATCCGAGGCCGCAGGCGCGCAGGCTCAGGCCATGCGCCTGACGCAGCGGCAGCGCGCCCACGCGCTGCTGGACCCGGCACGGTACCACGCCCGGTGGCGCTTCGTGCGCGAGGGCCCCGACGGCGTCGGGCGCCCGGGCGGCATCCCCCTCGAGGAGCTGGAGGCGTCCGCAGTGCGCGACCCTGGCCCAGACGGGAAGCTGTGGCTCTTGCACAAGAAGTGCTTCACGATTGACAGGCGCCAGTCAGACGGAGTGCTCGTGGCCGACACGAAGCAGAAGGTGCCCATCTGTGCAGGGTGTCACGGCGCGCTCATCAAGAGGTTGCCCACGATGCCGACCTGCGCGCTGGCCAACGACCTCTGGATCGGGCGGCTGCCACTGCCGCTGCGGAATCTCACGCTGGGCGCGAAGCTTCTGCTGCCCATCGCGCGGGGCATCGTGCGGCGGTTCAACTGCAAGGCCGATTCTGGCGAGTGGGCTCCATCGACCAGAAGATCAAGGCGTACGTGGGGAACTTCGTGGCGTTCCCGCAGGCGGACGGCGGTCGGCAGGTGCTGTCGCTGCCGCCGCGGGAGAGCGACCTCGTCGAGTTCGTGCAGATTGTCTTCGCGGGGTCCGACCCCGCCACCCTGCAGAAGGCGCTATTGGAGGAGCTCGGCGTGCCCCTCGCCGATTTCAGGCGCGCTTACGAGTACCTCCGCGACACGAACGAGCAGTGCGCCGCGGTGCGGTGGGACGAAGAGGCCGCGCAAAACTTTGCGGACCCCGAGGGCGACGGCGATGGCGACGGCTCCTCGCTCCTGGGCCTGCCTCGCTGTCTCGCGGCGTGCGTGGCCGTGGGGGGTAAGGGCGGCGACGCTCGCCAGGAGGGCCCGGCCGATGCCGTGCAGCCCGGCGCGGGCTCGGCCCCGCCGAAGCGGACGAGTGCAGGCGCTGCGAGCGCGGAGGGCGAAGCGAACGCGGCGGCTGACGGCGGGGGCGAGGCAGGGGGCTGGGGCGGGGACCCCACCGGTGAGGACGCTGCGGGCGCTGGCGGGGAGGACTCAGAGGGCGACGAGGGCAAGGCTGGTGAGGGAGGGGGCGGCGAGGGTGTCGAAGAGGGCGAGTGCTGCGCCGCAGTCGCGGACTCCGACATGCTGGCCGATCTGGACAAGCAGTGGCAGAACGTGCACCTCAGCCTCCAGAGGGCGGAGGTGATTGTGCGCGAGAAGCAGCGCGCGGAGGCACTAACGCGGCAGTGCGACGGCATGGAGAATTTCCAGGACCGAGATTCCGACCGGCGCTTGGCGGAGGCTGCGAAAGAGGCCCACAAGGCTGCGAAGTTGCTCACCAACTGCAAGAAGGAGGCACTCACGAAGAAGCTGGAGCAGACGGAGCAGAAGATTCAGGCCACGCGGCCTCCTCCGGGAGTTGCCGGGAAGAGCGCGGCCGGTGGCGGCGGCGGCGGCGGCGCGCCGGACGGGGGCGCTGAGGGCGGGGGGGCGAGGCGTGCGGTCCGGGTCGTCGTGCCCACTGGAACCGAGCCTGTCAGCATGTTCTCCCCCGGTTTCTGGAGTGCTTTCGACCCCGTCGCGTTTCCGTACGGCGACGGCGTCTTCGGACTCGAGAGGGAGGCGAAGTTGACGTACGACGAGTGGTGCAGGTGCCTCATGGCTCGCGAGGAGCTCGAGTACGAGGTCGCCGACGACGTCTCGGCACCCGACGCTGCGCGGGCGCCCGCGCCCGACGCCGCGTGGGCGCCCGCCGCGTCTGACTCGCCCGTGCCGCGCTGGCGTCGCCACGCTGACCTGCTCACGGCCCAGTATTGCCTCTGGCGCAGGAAGGCTATCATTCAGTCGGCCAGGTTATTCGTGCGCAAGCAGCGCCTGGGGGAGTACATCGCGGACCTCGCCGCACTGACGCCAGAGGAGCTGGCGCAGGTCGTGGCCGTGCTCGGCAGGGGGGCGGGCATCAAGGAGGCCCTGGGCCACGAGGGCGTGCCCCGGAACGTCAAGAGCGCGCTGCGCAGCATGCTGCTCAGCAACCGTGATGTTGTCGGCTCCGACGCGCACCGGACCACGCTGCGGCACATCAGTACCAGCTACACCCGGCTCTTCGGTCCGCCCCTGGTGTTCACGACGCGGAACATCGCGGACACTCGGACCCTGATGGTGTCCCTGATGTACGAGGCCGCCTCCGTGCAGCAATGGCGGCTGCTGGAGGAGACTGCTCCCGTGATGCCTTCGACGCGGGACATGCTGCGGCGGGTGGCCGCTGACCCGGTGTCGCAGGCCATGGTCACGAACCTCATGCTGGAACTGTTCCTGGAGCATGTCGTCGGCGTCACGCCGCAGCGCGGGGCCACGGGCGTCTCCGACGGCGTGGCCGCCACGGGGGCGTGTGGAGCGTTCGGGCTCGTCCGCGCGTTCTTCGGACCCGTGGAGTCGCAGGGGCGCGGCGGCATCCATCCGCACATCCACCTGTGGCGCCTGCACCCGATGACTGGCGCGTTCCTCGCGAGGCTGCGCGCGGGGGACGTCGAAGGCCTCGAGGAGCGTTTGAGGAAGTGGAGGGAGGCCGTGCTCGCCACGGTCGGCAGCGTGCAGTTCGACGCGGCGGAGGAGGTGGGCCGGCAGCTGGGCTTGGACGGGCCGGACCGGCTGCCGCCGCTTCCGCTCGGCCCGCGGGATCGACGACTCGCGTTCGCGGACGGGAAGCGAGAGGAGAGCGACCTCCAATTGAAGCACAATACCATCGCTGGCGCCTCGCGTCGTCAGCTCGGGAAGTTTTGCAAGACGGCGTACGAAGAGGGCCGTCGCTCCGTCCGTGCTGACAACAAATTGTCCACAGAAGAGCTGCGGAATCAGGTTGCGGCCATGATGAACGTCGATCTCGTGGAGGAGCGGGCGACGCTGCAGCAGCAACAGCCCGCAATAGAGGGTCCGCTCCGGCAGCGCCCGTTCGCGCCGCTGGCAGATCCAGAGCCCGATCCCCATGAGCAGCGGGCACAGTACCCAGCGGTATTTGGCGAGCCTCTCACGGGTGCGCACGCGACGCTGCAGCCGCAGTACCGCCGCAAGCCTGCGTACCGCGTGCGCGCGGACGGCACCGCGGCGATGCACTTTGCGGAGGGCTCGAGGGAGGAGGCGCACACCTGGGCGCGCTGCTTCGCGCGGGACGCACGCAAGTGTATCATCCGGAGCCACCTTCACAGGTGCGGTCCCACTTGCTGGAAGCACAAGACGAATGACGACGTGCCTCAGCACTGCAAGGTGTGCCGGCTCGGCTTCTACCACGAGTACGAGACTGCGGTCTACAGCCACCCGTCCAGGAAGCTTCCGGCCGCCTCCTTCGTCTGGCGGCGCTTGCGCAAAGGAAAGGACTTGGTCTTGCCCGATGGGGCGCGGATCGAGTACGGCCCACCGCAGGAGGACCAGCGGAACCCGCCGGGCGAACGCCTGGTCCTCGACGAACAGTGCACGTACGGCCCGTGGCCGCACCGCTGCAACCGGTACGGCAGAGCTGGTCGCGTCGACGTGGTGCGGTACCACCCGTACCATGGGAGCACGAACCCTGTGGGCCAGGTGTGTCTGCGGAGCAACCTGGACGTCCAGTGTCTGGACCGCGTGGTGCGCGACCTGCCTGGCGACGCCAGCGTCGGGGGGTCGCGCGACGGCGACCCGGTCGTGCCGCCGCCTCCGGAGCTTGTTGCGTTCGCCGAGCTTTTCGCCGACGCGTCGGATGCGCTGGGTGGCGTCGAGACTGGCGGCGCCGGTGGCGACGAGGGCGCCGGGCAGAGCGGAGGTTCCACGGGTTCGGGGGTGTCGGCCGCAACGCAGGGCGGGGGCGGGGCGGGCCAGAGGGCGGCGCGCGCGGCTGCGGCGGGGGGGGGGCGCCTGCCCGTGGCCCGCCGCCTCGGCCTGCCCAGGGGAGGAGGCTTGCTCGGCGGGGCGCCGACCACGATGGACGATCCCGACGCGGAGATCTGGGACATGGGTGGGGGCGATGAAGATCCGTGCGAGTGCGATCTGGCCGATGCGTATGACCTGCGTCCGCCGCCTCCGCCGACGCCGGAACAGCGCGGCGTCGAGCAGGCAGTCGGGCTAGCAGAGCCACATGGCGAGGACACCGCGAGGTTCTGCGCGGCTGCGTGTTACGAAGGCAGCCGGCCCGGGTTCGTGTTCAAGAAGGGGGAGCAGGGCCTGGACTACTACAGCGACCAGCGCGCGGAGCGCGAGTTGTCGGAGGCAGCCGTCCAGAGAGAGCCGACGTCGCGGGCGCCAGGCCGCGCCGCGTCGAACGCGGCGGCGTCTGGCAGGCCTGCATCGAGCGCGCCCCCGTCGCCAGCCGCCGCCGCAGCTGCTGGCGCGAGCGGCGGCGGTCCGCCCGGCAGCCTGCAAGAGCACGTGTTGCACTCGCTGGAGGCCGTTTTCATGGATGCCATCAATATGGCCCACTACCAGACGGACTACACGACCAAGGCGGGGCCAATCGCGGGGGACCTCGGAGTGCTGCACGCGCAGAGCACCGGGTTGGAGTGGCTTCGACTCCAGCAGAAGGCCGAACGGGAGGCGGATGAGGCGGCGGAGGCGGAGGGCGAGGAGGACGTCGATGGGGCCCGGGCCGCTGCTGCCGCTCGTCGCAGCGGCTGGGGCGGAGTGCTCGACTCTGCCAGGCGAACTGTCATCAAGCTCACGACCAGCTCGCACCGGTCGCTCCTGAAGAAGCTGCCCGAGATGATGTTTCAGATGCAGTATGGCCACGAGTGCTATTGCTCTCATGACACCTGGACTCTGTATTGCAAGGGGATCGTGGCGCTGGCGTTCCAGGCAAGCTCCGCCGTTCATCAGAAAATGGACGACTTCTGGACCGACCCGCGCGCAGACCACATCGAGGTGGACCAGCCGGCCGCGGGAGAAGAGGACGGCGAGGGGGGGGGGCGGTATCATGGATGCGCTGCGCGACGGGCGCGCAGCGCTGCACGCCGAGGTCGTCGACGGCGTTGTCGGGGAGGGCGCGGCCGCCGGTACTGCTGGGGAGGGGAAGCCCGAGCAGGAGCAGCAGCAGGCGGTGGAATACAAGGCGCGGCTGGACCACGACGCGAAGATGGACTGGCTGCGTCGCGGCGACAGGGGGCCCCTGAAGTCCATGGGCATGTACCATTACGCCATGTACGTGTACACGGCGCAGGCCAACCCGCTCCACTTCGACCCGCAGGACTTCGAGACGTTCGCGTTCGCGGACACGCACCCAACTGCCGCCTTCCGAGTGCAGAGGCTCCGCGTCGGCGCACCGTTCAGGGTGCCCAAGTTCTTCGGCTTCGCGATGCCTTCGAAGGAGAAAGAGGCAGAGGTGAACGCGCTGTTCAAGTCTGTGATCTTTCGTCCGTTGCAGCCTGCTGAGAAGGGGGCTGCGGCCTGGGCGCCCTACAGGGCCGGTGTCGACGCGTCTGGGAAGCATGAGCCTGCCTGGGAGGAGTGGTGGGCCAATCAGTTGGCGTTGTCCAGGCAGTGCGAGGAGTGCGAGCGGCGAGCTGGAAAGTGGTTCACGATCGAGGACATCGATTTGAACCGGGGCTCAGAGGATGGCCCGGGCCATTTTGCACAGCGCCCCAGCGCCGCCGAGAACATGGCACGCTGGACCGTCCAGGTCGAGACGAACCTCGACGTGGAGGCGGAGGCGAAGGGGCGGCCGCGAACCAAGGTCCGTCCGGAGGCCAAGGACTTCGAGCAGTCTGCTGAGCTGGAGGCAGTGGGGAATCGGCCTGCCGGGGAGGCAGACGAGGAGGGGGCGGGCGCCGGCGGCGGAGCGCTGGGCGGTTTTGTTCAGGAGATGGACGAGGGCGAGGCGGACGAAGCGTGGGCGGCGCACCGACAGATGCCCGCGCACGCCTTGAAGGATAGCGAGGTGCCCGCGGTGGCCCAGTTGGAGCTTATTCGTGGGTCGGCACAAAGCTTGGTCTAGAAGAATATCTTCCTTGACGGCTATGCGAAAGACCATAAGCCGCAGCCTGCTGTCGCGAGTACTGGAATGCAGACCGGCTTCCGCGGTCTCGAGTTGGACGACTCCCAGTTCGAGGAGGGCAAAGCACAGCAGAAGGAGGCGTTCCGATACAGGAAAAAGGGAGCAGAGGGCTTGCCTGGGGATGGCGACGGGCGGAGCGGCCTCGCGGGTTCGGCGCCTGCCGTGCTCGTGCCTGGTCGGCCGCCGGCGCCCGCGGTTGCCGGCGACGAGAAGCGGCCGCCGCGGGCGCGCGACATCGCGGAGAGGCTGTTTGACGAGTGGGCGAACAGGGCGGAGAACCCCGTGACGTTCAATCAGGAGCAGAAGGCGGTTGTCGCCCTGCTCGTGGGCCAGGTGGAGGCCATCGTGGCATGCCATCAAGATCTGGACAGCGGAAAAAGCCCTAAGCCGGTGGAGCAGATGGCTCTCCTGTTGCACGGGGAGGGCGGGGCGGGGAAGACGGAGGTGGTAAAACTGCTGCGACGTCTGCTCAACGAGGTGTTCGGCGCGGGATCGGAGATCGCCGTGGCCTCGTCGAACAGCGCTGCGCGCGTCATCGGGGGGCAGACGATCCGCAGCGGCTTCGGGCTGAGCGGCCAACAGGCCATGCACATCAGAACGCTGTCTAGACAGAAGGTCGATGACATCGTGGACTGCATGAACGACCTCAAGGCCGTCATCGTGGAGGAGGTGTCCATGGTGCCGCCCCAGCTTCTTGGCGCTGCATCGTTTCGCATGTGCAATGCCCGTAAGGCTCAGTATAATTGCGATGTGAACCTGTACATGGCGCGGGGCCACATGTTCGGGAAGGTTCCGATTGTCATGTTCCTGGGGGATTTTTATCAGTTGGGGCCGGTGAGCGGCAAGGGCAGAAGGTCTTCCTTGCTGCAGCCCGAGTCGCCCGAGGCGCCGGTTCACGTCCGCAATGGGCAGTCCATGTTCCTGGACGGGCTCACCCACGCGATGTTTCTGTACGAGACGCACCGCTTCAAGGACCGTCTCGTTACTCCGCACGCGCCCTGCCCTTTCATGCCCGGCTTCTTGAAGACCATGAGGCAGGGCAAAAAGTTTACGGCCGAGCAGAAAAGGATGGTGCAAAAGTGGGTGGTCCGACCTGGTAAGAACGACAAGCGGTTGCAGGACCCCCATGTCAAGGACGGGTTCGAGATGGGCATCGCCTGGGAGGCCGTGCACAGGCAGATGCAGTATCGGGCCGTGCGAGAGGCCAGGGATAGAGGGCAGATGCTGCTGTACGTGCAGGCCGTGGACCTGCCTCCAAGGCCATTCGGTGCGGAGCATCACAAGGCCATGCTTCAGGTGCCGAACGTGAACAACACTGGTCACCTCATCGGCATGTGCCCGCTGTACATCGGCATGCGTGTGCGGTTGAACGTGAAGTTGTCGGCGAAGCACCAGATCGTCCAGGACGCCGTGTGGGAAGTCGTGGACGTGAGGTTCCACCCGCGAGAGTTCGAGA
Organism: Prorocentrum cordatum; assembly: GCA_963575745.1. Lineage (NCBI taxonomy): Eukaryota > Dinophyceae > Prorocentrales > Prorocentraceae > Prorocentrum > Prorocentrum cordatum. Next base: position 32,303 of record CAUYUJ010001213.1, read on the forward strand.
CGCCAGACGCGGATTGGCGCGAAAAGAAGCTGCACGACGCCCACCGGATCGGTTATTATCGATGCAAATGTTTGCCGGGCGGTGTCCTCGTCAGGTTTGATGGCCTCGAGAAGGACTTTGGGTTCGGAAAAGGGGTTGTGCAGATCGCGCCGCACAGGGCGTCCTGGGAGTGGAACCATCACTACGAAGACGAGGGCGAGCGAAAGCTTCGGAAGGTGAAGGTTACGAGGTACCAGATCCCGTTGCTGCCAGAGAAAGTTCGTACCGTGCAGACTGCGCAGGGCATGGGCATGGATGCGGCCACCATGGTGCTCCAGAAGCCCATGAACATGGGCGCCGATGACTGGTGGCTGCACCTGTACGTCATGCTCAGTCGCGTTCGCGTGGCCCACCGCGTGCTCGTCTACAACCTGCCGCCCTGGGACATTCTGGAGCGGGGCCCGCCCCAGTACGTCCGCGACGGTGTCCAACGCTTTGAAAAAAAGATGCTCGAGAGTTTCGAAATCGCCAAGCAGAAGGCGCAGGAGTACGGCTGGGACGTGGGGGATGGGCCCGCCGCGCGGAGGGCCCCGGAGTCGAGCTCGGCGCCCGCGCCGCCGGTGGTGCCACGGGCGTCGCCGCTGGGCCCGTCTCGGGCCGCGGGGACCTCAGCGGGCGTCGGTGAGGCGGACGACGACGACGACGAAGCAGCCGGATCAGTTCCTTCGGACGGGGAGGCGGCCCCTGCGGCGTCTGTGCATACGCCTCTGCCCTCGCACGCGCTGCGCCCGGGTCAGGCTCTGACGGTGCCACCGGCATACATTGCGCCGGGCGCAGGGCTTGCGGGGCGGGGCAGGGGCCGCGGCCGCGGCGGTGACGCGACGGGGACCGGAGATGCGGCTGCGGCATCGTCGACGGGGAGCGCTGTTTCGCGGGGGCGACGGCGCGCGGGTGGCGGCCGCGGTGCCGGTAGGGGCACCGTAGTGCCGAGGGATCTTTGGGGGGACCTGTTTCGCACAGCGGCGACTGTTGGCGATGGTGCAGAGCCGCCAGAGCTGCGCCCGCTGGACCGGGATCTGTGCATGGCAGCTTAGGGCGTGTCCCAGGAGGAGGTGACCAGGGAGCTGCAGTGGCACTGCGGCCGCGGCTCTGGCGTGGGCATCGCAAACCTCGGCAATACTTGCTTCGTGAGCGCAGTCGCATAGGTGCTGCTACGCCTGGCTCCCTTCCGTCGGCTTCTCTACGTTCACGACCAGCGGTGCCCTCTGGGTGCGGCATCTTGCGCGGCGTGCGCGCTCGGAGCTCAGGCCACGGCTCTCTCTGTCCAGGGCGGGGGGGTCGACACCGACGCGCCGCTGGCTGCCGCCGCGCGCGCGGGGCTTTTTGGTGAGCGAGAATTCACAGAATTCGATCAGCAAGGGAGACCGAAGCAATGCGACGCGTCAGAGTTCTTCTTGGCCGCCCTCCATGCCGTTACCGAGGCCGAACACCCCGTTTGTACCGCAAGGGGGGCCCACGGGCAGCGCAGTGTGCTCCAACAGCACGTCTGCGGCATTGCGTTTCGGCAGCGGAGGCGATGCGCCGCGTGCACAGCAAGTTCGGACAAGGGGGAAATTAAGACGTTTCTGAAGGTGGTGCCTTCCGAATTGCTCGGCCCCGACCACCGGGGGCCGTGCGATCTGGAGGACTTGATCCGGCTGGGATTAAGGCATGTCGGTGAGCCAGGGCCAGGATGTCCGGCGCACGCTTACCTCGATGATGCTCAGAGGGCGGCGGCCGGGGTGTGTCAAGGCATCAGGGTATATACAGGCAATCGCTGGGAGCGGTCGCCGCCGGTGCTCTTCGTGATCGTGGAGCGGGTGATAGGCCAGTGGTACGACAGACACCCTGTGCGCTTTCCTCAGATTCTGCGGCCTGTGGATTCCCAGTGCGAGTACGATTTCTCGGGGGTCGTGGTACACCAGGGCGAAAGCGCGACAAGCGGACACTATTTTGCGTATGCATCCGTGGGCGTGAACGAATACGCCAAATTCGACGACAGTGCTGTCCAGCTCCAGACTTGGGCGCAGATCGCCGGAAACCACCAGGTGCACATTGGCGCCTATGTGTTTGCGTATGTGCGCAGGGCGGGTCCGCGGGGCGGAGGCGGCGGGCGCGCGGCGGCGGGGTCTGCGGGGGGCGCCAGCGGCAGCGCTGGTGCGGGACCGTCTGGTGCGCCGCCGGCTCCGCCGACTGCGCCTCTCGGGCATGCAGGCGGGCGCGCGGCGGGGTCTGCGGGGGGCGGCAGCGGCGGCGGCGGCGCTGCTTCCAGCGCCGCTGCCGCGCCGTCTGCGCCGCCGAGTGCGCCCGCCGGGCAGCAGGCGTCGGGCGGCGAGCCAACGGGCAAGCGGCGTCGGGCGGGTGGCGGGGATCCTGGCGCTGGCGACGGGGGCCCCAGCGCTTCGAGGCAGCCGCAGCCGCCATCGCGCAGGGGCAAGAAGCGGGCTGTCCCCGCCAGCTCCGGGCCGCGCGGGCGACGAGGACGACGACGCTGGCAGGGCCGCTGGCGTTCCGTCCGCGGACCCTGTGCCTGCTGGAGTCCAGCCAGGCGCGGGGGCGTCGCTCGCGGGGGACGAATGGCGGCGCTTTACGCCAGAAAACATTGACCCCGCGAAGTGCATGGCTCGGACGTGGGGGAACGGAGCTGGTGGGCAATGCCGGAGCGCGCAAAAGCAGGGATGCGGGGATCTGTGCGGGCTGCATTTCAAGCAGCAGCACAAAGATGGTTGGCATGGGCGTGTGGACGGGCCCATCCCGGAGGGAAAGTTGAAGGTGTTCAAGGAGAAGAACGCAGGGAAGGCCCCGCGTGCGGCGCCCGCGGCTGAGGCTGGCGCGGTGCCCGGCAGCGATGGCGTCGCCGCGAGGGCGCCGACAGGGGGCGGCGAGGGTGCTGGAGGGGCTAGCGCAACCAATGCGGCTTCGGAGCCATCCTCGGGCGGCGAGCGCGGGGGGCGTGGCGGGCGCGCGACGGCGAGGGAAATCGCCGCCGCTGCCGCGGAGGAGCGCGCGCGGCAGGAGGATCCTGAAGAACGGCGGACGCGCTTGGGCATCGCCGAGCACAACAAGCGGCAGGAGTTGCTCGGCCAGGTCGCTGGAGCCTTCCGATTGCGCCAGGAGGACGTGCCCGTCAGCATCGGCAGGTGGACTGACGAGAAGCTGCGACAGACGTTGCGCCGCCTGCGCCCGGAAAGAGATGACGTGGTGAGCGAGCCATCGATTGTGGCGCTGTCGGAGGAGGCTCTCTGAGTGCTGCGCCTCGACGGCGGCTCTCTGAGTGTGTGCCTGTGTGTCTGTGTGTCTGTGAGTCTGTGTGTCTGTGTGTCTGTGTGTCTGTGTGTCTGTGTGTCTGCATGTCTGTGTATTTGAGTTTCTGTGTGTCTGTGTGTCTGTGTGTCTGTGTGTCTGTGTGTCTGCGTGTCTGCGTGTGTGTGTGTGTGTGGCTGTGTGTCTGTGTGTCTGTGGTCTGTGTGTCTGTGTGTCTGTGTATCTGTGTCTCTGTTTGTCTGTGTGTCCTGTGTCTCTGTTTGTCTGTGTGTCCGTGTCTGTGAGTCTGTATGTCTGTGTGTCTGTGCGTTTGTGTGTCTGTGTGTCCGTGTGTCTCTGTGCGTGTGTGTCCGCGTGTCTCTCTGTCTGTGTGTCTGTGTGTCTGTGTGTCCGTGTGTGCGTTTCCTCGTCTGTTTGAGCCCCGCGCTTTCCCCTCCCCCCTCCTCCCCTTCCCCTGGCGCTCCGCGAGGGCGGAGTGGCTGGAGTGGAGGGAGGGCTGGCCCCGAAATTGGGCGGTGCCTCCCCCCTCTGGAGCGCCAGCGGGAGTGGCGGGGGGCGGGGTGCGTCGAGGGCCGCATGGGGGTCGCGGGGGAGCGAGGGGTGTCTGTGTGGCTGTGTGTCTGTGTGTTTGAGTGTTCTTGTGTCTGTGTCGGTGTGTCTGTGTGCCGGTGTGTCAGTGTGCCTGTGTGTCTGTGCGCCTGTGTGTATGTGTGTCGGTGCGTCTGTGTGGCTGTGTGTCTGCGTGTCTGCGTGTCTGTCTTTCTGTGTGTATCTGTGTCTGTGTGTGCGTGTGCTTGTGTGTCTGTGTGTCCGTGTGTCTGTGTGACTGTGTGCTTGTGTGCCTGTGTGTCTTTGTGTCTGTGTGTCTGTGTGTCTGTGTGTCTGTGTTTCTGTGTGTCTGTGTGTCCGTGTTTCTGTGTGTCTGTGTGTCTTTGTGTCTGTGTGTCAGCGTGTCTGTGTGTCTGTGTCTGGCATGTGTGTGCGTGTGTGTGCGTGCGTGTGCGTGTGTCTGTGGCTGCGTGAGTGTTTGCGTGCGTGTGTGTGCGCGGGTGTCCGCGTGTGGGCGTGAGCATCCTTGTGCGGGAGTGGCCGCCGCTGCCGACGGTTCTGGGGGGCCAGCGCGACCTTGGCGGCGCTGGCCTCGTCGGTGGGCGGTGGAGGCTGGGCGACTTCGAGGATTGCGTGTCCGTGTGTCTGTGTTCCTTTTTGTTAATGTGTCTGTGTGTCTGTGTGTGTGTGTCTTTTGTGAGTATGTGTGTCTGTGTGTCGTGTGCCTTTGTGTCTCTGTGTCTGTGTGGCTGTATGTCTGTGTGTCTGTGTGTCTGTGTGTCAGCGTGTCAGTGTGGCAGTGGCAGTGTGTCACTGTGTCAGTGTTTGTCAGTGTGTCTATGTGTCTGTGTGTCTGTGTGTCTGTGTGTCTGTGTGTCTGTGTGACCGTGTGTCTGTGTGTCTGTGTGTTTGTGTATGTGTGTTCGTGTGTATGCGTGTCTGTGTGTCTGTGTGTCTGTGTGTCTGTGTCTGCGTCTCTGTGTGTCTGTGTGTCTGTGTGTCTGTGCGTCTGTGTGTTTGTGTGTTTGTGTGTCTGTGTGTCTGTGTGTGTGTACCTGTGTGTCTGTACGTCTATGTGTCTCTGTGTCTGTGAGTGAGTGTGTCTGTGTGTCAGTGTGTCAGTGTGTCCGTGTGTGTCTCTGTGTCTGTGTGTGTGTCTGTGCGTCTGTGTTTCTGTGTGTCTGTGTGTCTGTGTGTCTCTGTGTCTGTGCGCGTGTGTATGCGTGTGAGTGTGTGGGTGTGTGTCTGCCTGTGTGCGCGCGCGGCGCTGGGGCCCCCGCGCTTTGCCCCAGTGGCGCTCCGCGAGGGCGGAGTGGCTGGAGTGCAGGGAGGTCCGGCCGCAAAATGGGGCGGTGCCTCCCCCCTCCAGAGCGCCGGCGGGGAGGCCGGGGGCGCGTGGTGTGTGCTTGTGTGATTTGGGTGCGTGTGCGTGTCCGTGGGTGTGTATGTGAGATGTTGTGTGTTTGTGTGTGTGTGCGCGTTCGCGCGTGTGTTTCGACCTCTGCGCGTGGATGTGTGCGTGTGTGTGTGCGTGTGTGTGTGCGTGTGTGCTGAGCATGCTGGCGTGCGTTTGTGTCCTCGTGTTGTATGTGTGTGGCCGTTCGTGCGTGCTGATGTGCGTGTGCTCGTTTGTGTGAGCGCCTCTTTGCTATCCGGGTTTTGGACGCTTCCAAGTTGGCCGACCCGACCAGGAAGGACAAAGTGGTGACTTTGGGTCGGTTTTGCGCAGATTTGAAAGATATTTGACCATTCATTTTGACAAAGCAGATTTTTACGCCGAGCATTGGCATATGAACTCCTCTCTGACAGCAGCTCAGCTCTCCCGATGTATTTTCTTGAGAGTTGACTTTCCGGAACTGAGCGAGTATGAACATCGAAAAAATCGAAAATCAAGATTTTCGAAAAATCTGTTTTTCATGCCTCTACTTTGATTCTCAGCACTCTTATCAGTGTACGGAGCTCTACGAGGTTCCCGGCGGTGACTAGGTTGACGGTTCACCGCCGGCGCCAGTAATTCCGGGGCGCTGGAGAGCTAGTTGGCAAGAAAAATCTGGACAGACTTTTTGACGACTTTTGCACGGTTGAAAATTTTGTTCTCGAAATTCAACCATTCGTTAGACCTCTAGTATTCTTTCCCGTGATATTCGATCTTATTCCCGCTCGCCATCTTGATCTCAGCTCGATCGGGTACCTTTTACTGCCAAAAAGCGTCCAGGCGGGATCGGCCGTTTCGGGTCATCTTGTCACGCGCTGCCGGTTTTCTCAAGATAACTCGAGCTTTAGGACAGCTATAGAGCTGGTAAACACAGCGAATCGATTCAGAATGATCAGCCGCGTTCGCCTGTTGAACCCAGAGGTCTGAACTTGGTCTGCTAGCCGAGCTAGGTCCGCAAACCTATTCGTATTATTCGAGTCATCTTGACAGGCGCTCTCGGTTTTCTGTACTTAACTCGAGCTACAGGACAGCTTCAGAGCTGATACGTACAGAATCTGATTCAGAATCATCAGTGGCCGTTGTCTGTTGAATCCAGAGCTCTGAACTCGGTCTGCTGCCCGATCTAGAATCGCGAAACTATTCGTATTGTTCGAGTCATCTTGAGAGATGCTGTCGGTTCTCTGCACTCAACTCGGGCTGTGGGGGGCTGCATGGCTGGTAATCACTGGAATCGATTCGGAGACATCAGGTGCGTCCGCCTTTCGAATCCAGAGCTCCGAACTCTGTCTGCTGCCCGAACTAGGTCCGCGAAACTATTCGTATTGTTCGAGTCATCCTGAGAGGTGCTGTCGGTTTCCTGCACTTAACTCGGGCTGTAGGGGGGCTGCAGGGCTGGTAATCACAGGAATCGATTCAGAGACATCAGACGCGTCCGCCTGTCGCATGCAGAGGTCTGAACTCGGTCTGATACTCGAGCTAGGTTTGCGAAACTATTTCTTTTTTGTTCGAGTCATCTTGAGAGGTGCTGTCGATTTACGCACGTTACTCGGGCTGTAGGAGAGCTACAGAGCTCGTACAGAAGACAATCCAGAAGCATCGGGGGCGTTCGGCTGTTACATCGGAGAGGTCTGAAATTGCTTGGGCTGAAAAACTATTTTTTGAGTGTAATTTTTTTCGACATTATATGTTGTCAGGAAGCTCTACGAGTCCCCCGGCGGTAACGAAGGTTGAGGACGCGGAGCTTACCTCCCGCTCTCCCTCGGCCTTGCCCCGCCGGGGGGCTCTCTCGAGCTGCATTGTGCAGTAGGGAGTTGGGTTCCACATACTGTACACTCTTCCGCACACATCTTGGACAGCCTGCGGCCCCTCTGCTGGCATCAGGCTCCTGATTGAACTGGTTACTGGGAGGCAACGCCCTGCTGGTACGAGTGGAGCACGCATACGTCTGCATCTGCTTTTGTTCTTGGGAGCGTGCCTTCTTCCATTTTTGCTCTCGTCCATTATTCATTCCACGTGTGCGAGTTGAGTATTGTTGTATCGTCTGTGCGGTCACGAACAGCTTCGGAGAGCCAGCAGGAGGGTGGAACGTCTTATATCCTCTCGGAGAGCCTAGCTGTGTTTGGGATCGATTCTTTGCAGATCTGGAAGACTTCTATTGGGAGGATTACTGTCGCCTAGAGTGTTGCATATTTCGTCGTTCCCGACCTTATCGACACTACTCGCATCGTTCTTGGTGTCTCTGTAAGTTCAAGAAGGGTCGTTTCGCCAGTTCTTTCCAGAAGAAATGGAGGTTGACGGTCAGGGTAGCAAGAGGATGAAGACGGATATGGAGGAGGAGGAGAAGGTGGACAAGACGGGAGGTGACATTCGTGATCAAAAGGCCATGAGAGAGAAAATTCTGAGTCTTCAAAAAGATGAGAGTTTGCGATTGTTCATGCAGATGTCCTTTCAGAATCATGACGAGTCGAAGGCCGCCTCGGTGGCCACTGACGTGCGTATTAGTAGTATGGATCAACGTCTCGGGGTCCAGACAGAGAAACTCACGGCCATTGAGAAGAAACAGCAGGAGCAGGAGATTAGGCTTAAGAACTTGGAGACCCTGGCCAGCCAGGATACTGCTTCGATTGGATCCTCTAACTCTACGATAGCAGCCCCGAGATTTGCAGGACGAACATCGACGGCAAAATTTACTCCTACATATGTAGAATTGTACGGATGGGTCCAGGACTGGTCGAATCGCACGAGTAGGGAACTTACGATGATCGACGATACGGATGCCTGCACACTACTCCAGAACACCCTGGGTCTATTGAAAGCGGATAACGAGCAGTTACACGGTCAAGTGGATGTGGTCAGCTCTGAGAAACTTGCCAGATCGAAACCGATGACGGGGAATATCAAGATTAGATTTAAGGTTGGGGCAGGGAGTGAAGTGGTCTATGCTGTACAGCGCGCTCTCACACGTATAAATGATGACGAATCGCTTAACCACGCCTTTTACACCAAGGTGAAGTCGAAGGTGTCTCGTTTGAGAGTTCGTGCAGAGGTCCCAGACGAGAAGATCCCACACAATCAAGCAGTTGGCCGATTTTATGGTGTCTGGAGCAGGAAGCACCCCACCATCTTCCTCAAAGGATCGACTGGATACGGAAAGTCGCCGTCCACGATGTACTCTGACCCCGTTGAGGGGAAGCGGAGCTTGCTGGCCGAGTATCAGGCGGCCAGCTTCGGGGGATCTGGGCAGTGGCGAGTTATCCCAGCAGCTTGGACGTCTTTCGCCCAGAGGCACGGCATCACCATGACGGCGACAGAGCTCGAGGAGCTAGTCACGGACTCCAGGGCTGCTTCTCAGTGACGCCGACGGGCGGAGCCGACGGAAGTCCGCTTCGCCACGCTCAACCTTCAACGTGCGGGGAGGAAGGATGACAAAGCTTATAGTGTTCTGACGAGGGTAGTCTACGGAGCACACCTAGGCTGGGATTTCCTGGGGGTACAGGAGTCTCAGAACATCGACGTTATGGCGCAATGGCTTGTCAAAATGGGACTGTACTACCACGTCTCGGAGGATCGCCGTGCTATGATACTCTATCGGAGGGCTGATAGTGTTCGAGGCCAATGGGCCTCAGAGAGGTGGTGCGCGATCCTTGCTGGACGGATGCTCTTTGTCTCATTGTACTTGCCTGATGCCAGCCAGCCCGAGTTTCTGGAGATATCACATTGTGCACTCCAGTCGGTGAGCTTGCTCAGAAAGTACGTATGCCGTCGTTATGGCTTCTGTCGTCTTGTTGTTGCCATGGATGCGAATGTTGAGATACAGCCACACTTACAGCATGAGGAGGAGGTTTATTCGGGAGGAGGCTTGGAGGTAGTGCAGATCCAGGCCACGGGGACCAAGGAGCGGGAGAGGAAGGAGAAGGTGGAGAGCTTGCGACAGGAGGTGGAGGATTGGTTGGTTCAGGAGCGTATGTGTGCTTCGAATTCTTTTGGAGCTAGGAAGCCGACTTGGTTTGATTATCGGAAGGGGTCCCGCCGTGAAGTGCTGGATTACATCCTTGTTCCTCATGGATCGCAGGTGTCGGGGTGCTCGGTTGAGTTTCTGTACGTAGGACAGCAGCAGGGAGCCGTGATGAGATTATCAGATCATGCCCTTGTTCGAGCTTCTCTGAGAGTGGCTTCCAGGGAGTCGGCGAGACGGAATCTCTCACGACGTTCTCGAACCTTGAAAGGCTGGGACCCACTCAACTTGTCTGCTCGTCGATCGTGTCGCCAGTTGTTGGATGCCAATCTATTTTCGTGCCAACTTATGTGTCAGGCAGAGAGTGTTATCTATTCGTGTGCGTCGGCCACCGAATGTACCCCGAAGCGCCCAGCTCGACCCCCTGAACGATCGGAGTTGCTGCGGTCCTTGGATGTGCAGGTCTACCGGAGGAGGGCGGAGAGGGGGACGTTAGCCTATCGACTTCTACGCAGAAAAAGAGATCGGGAAGCGAGAAAATTCAAACGAGCAAAGCTGGAATGGGAAGCGGAGCGTCCACGTAAAGCAGCTTTGAAGGCGGTGAAGATTGAGGGGGAGGAGAGCGTGGACAGGGAGAGGTGGATGGAGGAGATGATGAAGTTGAAGGAGGTCTGCGAGGATGAGGAGGAGCGTCGGCGGTCGATCAAGATTGTCCAGGGCCTCAGGGAGGAGCTCCAGGGGTCCCCCAGACCCCAGGAGGCGACGCTCACGATGGCGGTGGTCCTTCGGGCCCGAGCTCGACTCAACCCTGGAAAAGCCACGGGACCAGACGGGGTGGGGGCAGAAGTAATCAAAGCGCTTCCGTGGAGAGCCGTTCGCACTATCAAGCGATTATTTTGTGATATCTTACGTGGCATTGTTGTACCTCCATCTTCTTGGCATCAAACATTGACGACACTACTTCCCAAATCTTATCCGATATGCGATGTTTCTGATACGAGGCGTATTTCTGTGGAGAGTATCTTTAAGAAGTGGTACAGTACTTGTCTCTCGATCATGCTTGAACCATATTGTCTCCAGGCTGGCACTCATGCATCGTTATTCGGTTTCGTTCCCAAAAGATCATGCACCGAGATATTTGCAGGACTTAAGGCAGCAGCACAACACGCCTCACAGTGGGGGAAGGATCGACGTCTGGTTCTGGGGTCAGCGGATGTGAAGCAAGCTTTCCAGAACACGAAAATCTCGACGGTCAAACGTGCGTTCGACGTCCTCTCTATCCCTCCCTGGCTCCAGTACGGTGTGCTCGTGCCTATGCCGTGCGAGGTCACTTCGCTTCTCTTCCAGGGCTTGCAGCTGCCAGATGTGGGAATTGATACCCACATCAGGACAGGTGGGAACGACAGCCCCTCCTTGTGGAACCTGATAGTCGTTGCGATGTGGGCTCCTTTATTTAAGCTTTGGGATGAGCAGGGGATTGGGTTTCATTGTCTGGATCCAAACTCGGTGGGAGAAGTTTCGGCCTCGGTTCCTGTACACCACTTGCTATATGCCGACAACATCTTTATCTTGGGATCTTCGGAGGAGGAGTTTAGGCGACAGGTAGGAGACATGACAGAGACTCTGCGGGGATGGGGATTCGAATGGAAGATCGAGTCGCTCGAGGTCGCGTTTATCGGTTTCTCGGAGAAGCCAAAACATCCTATCCTGGTTCGGGTTCAGGATCAGATGGTGCCGTTCAAAGTAGTTGATGAGATGAATGTCTTGGGGAACAGCATATACTGTAGCTATAGGGAGGCACACCAGGACCTTCGGCGGCGGATCGGGGCCGCGCGACGAGCCTTCCATGCGCATGCAGCTTATTTTAGATCAAAGGCAGTCCCGTTTTCGGCCAAGTGTAGGAGTTATATCACTCGGGTTCAGAGCATTCTCATTTATGGAAGTCAAGGTATTAGTTGGGACAGGGACTCCTTGCAGAGCCTGAATGTCTTTGAGGGAAATTGTCTTTACCAGATGACGTCACCCCAAAAGCCAGCCTCCGAAAGTTGGGTTGTTTGGAAGCCAGCTCGACTCAGAATTGCTAGACGGATGTTCTTTGAAGCAAAGTGCCAGAGTGCAGTGCAGAGAGTTCTTTATTCCTTGTGGCAGCTTGGAGCTGACATAGCATCATATTTTGGAGCTAATGTCGACAGCGGATATCAGATTCCTGAGTCGGAGCTGAGCCCAGGAATGGTCGCGGGCTCTCTAGTTACCAATGGGATGGGGGAGGTCTCTTCAGTTACCAATGGGATGGGGGCTGTCTCTTCAGTTACTAGTGGGATGGGTGCAGTCTCTTCAGATATGAATGGGATGGGTGTGGTCTCTTCTGATATGCATGGGATGGTCTCTCCAGTTACCAGTGGGATGGATGTGGTCTCTTCAGTTACTGGTGGGATGGTGGGAGTCTCTTCAGTTACCAGTGGGATGGGTGCTGTCTCTGATATGCATGGGATGGTCTCTCCAGTTACCAGTGGGATGGGTGTGGTCTCTTCAGTTACTAATGGGATGGTGGGAGTCTCTTCAGTTACCAGTGGGATGGGTGCTGTCTCTGCAGTTACTAATGGGATGGGCGCAGTCTCCTCAGATACGAATGGGATGGGCGCTGTCTCTTCAGATATGCATGGGATGGTCTCTTCTGCTATGCCCTCTGATAGGGCCTCTTCTTCTCGAGATGTTGAAGTTCCCTGTGAGCGGGGGGGGCCTAGGGATTCCCCCAGGCCCCCCCCGAAACGTCGGAGGGTGGCTGTTCCTGGACCTGGACAACAGACGGTGTATCCTCGTGCGCATCGTGACGCACGCCGGCTTCTGATGTGCTGTACCCCGAGGTGGGAGGAGAAAAGGACACTGGAGTCAAAATATTGGCGTTCACAGTGGAAGTGGAAGGAGGCCTCGAAACTGACACGATTAGGCAGTACTAAGGGGCAGGCGACGGGTGAACATCCTTGGTGTTTCATGTTCCAGACGATATTTCCCTCGTTTGTGAATCTGGAGGATCGGTGGTGGAGGGCGTGCTCTTTCTCTTACTCTGACTTCGTTCAGTATTGCAGGCAGTTCCTGGAAGCTTGTACTTTGGGGTCTCTGTTTGACTTGTTTGTTGTCCGTGGAGGAACTGGAGGGAGAGGAGACTACATAAAGGAGAGGGGGGAGGAGATGTTGGCTCGTCCGTTGTCGGCGAAGGAGTCCGAGAAGCTGGCCCAGAGATTGGCCTCGAACAATGAACAGGAGCCGACTTGGGATCTGAGTGATGATGGGATCGGTCTCGAGCTGACGGGCGATTCGCTTCTTATCTGTAACTGGATCAATGGTCTCTGGAAGGTTGAGGGAGGAGAAGGAGGAGATGGGGCTTCTTATCGTAGGCGGGTGGCAAATATTATTTCTCTTTTGGAAGAGTTGGAGGAGGAAGGAATACGACCCCCCTCATGGGGCAACGACTTCATTCGACACATATATCGAGAGAGTAACACAGTAGCTGATGAACTTACCCACTTAGCACGGGAAGGCCAGATATTCAGAGAGCTGTTCCACCACCATATCTTTCGTTCTGATGTCCGAGACAACTTTCGAGTTATTGGCCTCCGCGGATCCTTCGACGGCGGAGTGTGTGCCCAAGGTGTGGGCGTTGGCTGGTTTCTGCAGATTGGATATATTCCTCGATTCCATGACCCTTACCCTGACCCTGAGCATAGAGATAAGAGAGCTCGTGTAGTCTCCCTCTTCCCCCAAGCCTCCTCTCCTTGTCCAATCATATGGGAAATAGTAGGGCGTTGTGCACAGGCACTCCCCTCCCATAGCAGTATCACTGACGCTGAGCTTTCGGGTCTCGAGGGCCTCTTGCGGGCCGCAGTCCAGGTGGCCCAAGACCTCCAGCTGCAGAGAGACTAGGTAGGCACTTAACGGGCGCTGGGGCGCTCGGTGCCTGGTCAGCCTCCCCCCCAAAAAAAAAAAACGAAGGTTGACGGTTTACCGCCGGCGCCCAGTAATTCGTAGAGCTTCCCTGAGCAAGTTATTGCTGGAAGCTTAAGAGTAATGCCTCGTAGAGCTCTTCGGCATCGATGAGCTAGAGGAATTCCGGCGCGGGGTGGAGCTAGTAACTCGTAGAGCTTCCCTTAGCAAGTTGTTGCTGGAAGCTTAAGAGTAATTCCGGGGCGCTGGAGAGCTAGTTGGCAAGAAAAATCTCGACGGACGTTTTGACGACTTTTGCTCGGTTGAAAATTTTGTTCTCGAAATTCAACCATTCGTTAGAGCTCTAGTATTTTTTCCCGTGATATTCGATCTTATTCCCGCTCGCCATCTTGATCTCAGCTCGATCGGGTACCTTTTACTGCCAAAAAGCGTCCAGGCGGGATCGGCCGTTTCGGGTCATCTTGTCACGCGCTGCCGGTTTTCTCAAGATAGCTCGAGCTTTAGGACAGCTATAGAGCTGGCAAACACAGCTAATCGATTCAGAATGATCAGCCGCGTTCGCCTGTTGAACCCAGAGGTCTGAACTTGGTCTGCTAGCCGAGCTGGGTCCGCAAACCTATTCGTATTATTCGAGTCATCTTGACAGGCGCTCTCGTTTTTCTGTACTTAACTCGAGCTACAGGACAGCTTCAGAGCTGATACGTACAGAATCTGATTCAGAATCATCAGTGGCCGTTGTCTGTTGAATCCAGAGCTCTGAACTCGGTCTGCTGCCCGATCTAGAATCGCGAAACTATTCGTATTGTTCGAGTCATCTTGAGAGATGCTGTCGGTTCTCTGCGCTCAACTCGGGCTGTGGGGGGGCTGCATGGCTGGTAATCACTGGAATCGATTCGGAGACATCAGGTGCGTCCGCCTTTCGAATCCAGAGCTCCGAACTCTGTCTGCTGCCCGAACTAGGTCCGCGAAACTATTCGTATTGTTCGAGTCATCCTGAGAGGTGCTGTCGGTTTCCTGCACTTAACTCGGGCTGTAGGGGGGCTGCAGGGCTGGTAATCACAGGAATCGATTCAGAGACATCAGACGCGTCCGCCTGTCGCATGCAGAGGTCTGAACTCGGTCTGATACTCGAGCTAGGTTTGCGAAACTATTTCGTTTTTGTTCGAGTCATCTTGAGAGGTGCTGTCGATTTACGCACGTAACTCGGGCTGTAGGAGAGCTACAGAGCTCGTACAGAAGACAATCCAGAAGCATCGGGGGCGTTCGGCTGTTACATCGGAGAGGTCTGAAATTGCTTGGGCTGAACAACTATTTTTTCAGTGTAGTTTTTTTCGACATTATATGTTGTCAAGAAGCTCTACGAGTCCCCCGGCGGTAACGAAGGTTGACGGTTTACCGCCGGCGCCCAGTAATTCGTAGAGCTTCCCTGAGCAAGTTATTGCTGGAAGCTTAAGAGTAATACCTCGTAGGGCTCTTCGGCATCGATGAGCTAGAGGAATTCCGGCGCGGGGTGGAGCTAGTAACTCGTAGAGCTTCCCTTAGCAAGTTGTTGCTGGAAGCTTAAGAGTAATTCCGGGGCGCTGGAGAGCTAGCTGGCAAGAAAAATCTCGACGGACGTTTTGACGACTTTTGCTCGGTTGAAAATTTTGTTCTCGAAATTCAACCATTCGTTAGACCTCTAGTATTTTTTCCCGTGATATTCGATCTTATTCCCGCTCGCCATCTTGATCTCAGCTCGATCGGGTATTTTTTAATGCCAAAAAGCGTCCAGGCGGGATCGGCCGTTTCGGGTCATCTTGTCACGCGCTGCCGGTTTTCTCAAGATCACTCGAGCTTTAGGACAGCTATAGAGCTGGTAAACACAGCTAATCGATTCAGAATGATCAGCCGCGTTCGCCTGTTGAACCCAGAGGTCTGAACTTGGTCTGCTAGCCGAGCTAGGTCCGCAAACCTATTCGTATTATTCGAGTCATCTTGACAGGCGCTCTCGGTTTTCTGTACTTAACTCGAGATACAGGACAGCGTCAGAGCTGATACGTACAGAATCTGATTCAGAATCATCAGTGGCCGTTGTCTGTTGAATCCAGAGCTGTGAACTCGGTCTGCTGCCCGATCTAGAATCGCGAAACTATTCGTTTTGTTCGAGTCATCTTGAGAGATGCTGTCGGTTCTCTGCACTCAACTCGGGCTGTGGGGGGGCTGCATGGCTGGTAATCACCGGAATCGGTTCGGAGACATCAGGTGCGTCTGCCTTTCGAATCCAGAGCTCCGAACTCTGTCTGCTGCCCGAACTAGGTCCGCGAAGCTATTCGTATTGTTCGAGTCATCCTGAGAGGTGCTGTCGGTTTCCTGCACTTAACTCGGGCTGTAGGGGGGCTGCAGGGCTGGTAATCACAGGAATCGATTCAGAGACATCAGACGCGTCCGCCTGTCGCATGCAGAGGTCTGAACTCGGTCTGATACTCGAGCTAGGTTTGCGAAACTATTCGTATTGTTCGAGTCATCTTGAGAGGTGCTGTCGATTTACGCACGTAACTCGGGCTGTAGGAGAGCTACAGAGCTCGTACAGAAGACAATCCAGAAGCATCGGGGGCGTTCGGCTGTTACATCGGAGAGGTCTGAAATTGCTTGGGCTGAACAGCTATTTTTTCAGTGTTATTTATTTCGACATTATATGTTGTCAGGAAGCTCTACGAGTCCCCCGGCGGTAACGAAGGTTGGTGAGGCCTCCAGAGGCTGGCCGTGACTTCTTCTCTCATTCTTTTCGGGAATGGAACCAGAGAGCTGACTTACTGACCCATCAGGCCCGTCAGGGCCACGTGTGCGCCGATTTCGTTTACCTCAGCGATTTTGAATCTCAGTGTTGTACTCCTTGCCTGATCAAAGCCGGCTTTGATGGGGGCGTTTGTAGCCGCGGAAGTGCCTGTGGTGTGTGGATACAGATTGGTCTGCGAAGCAAACATATCTTCTCGCGGACCGACATCATGTTCAAGGATGTGTATCTTGCGGCTTGGTGTCTGCCACCAAGCGCCACTGTTACAGATACGGAACTATCAGCGGCGGAGCGCATATGCGATGTGCTCCCACAGGTAGTGCAGACCTTCTTTGATCATTCGCAGTGATATGTCACACATTGTTTCTTCTTTATCTGTGTTCTTGTTTTTTCCAACAGCTTCGCTGCTCACTGACTCATTCGTTTGTCTTTTGTGTGCTTTGCGTTTGATTGTGTCATTGCGGCATGTGATTCTCTTTATTCCTTTAGCTTCGCTGTGTGGTATAAGAGCTGACTGCTTGCGTGATAAAATAAGAGGCTCTGTTTCGCCTGATACTTTGTTGGACCTGGCCTTAGTGGCCAAGACGGTCCCAGCAAAGACGCAAAAAACGAAGGTTGACGGTTTACCGCCGGCGCCCAGTTGGACCCCCCGGCCAGAAAGGACAAATTGGTGACTTTTGGTCGGTTCTGCGAAAAGTTGAAAGATATTTGACCATTTATTTTGAGAAAGCAGATTTTCGCGCGCCGCGTTGGCATATAAACTCCTCGCTGACAGCAGCTCAGCTCTCCCGATGCATTTTTGTATGAGTTGACTTCCAGGAACTGAGCGAATACGAACATCGAAAAATCGAAAATGAAGATTTTCGAAAAATCTTTATTTTTTGACTCTGTGTCGATTCTCAGCACTCTTACCAGTGGAAGGAGCTCTACGAGGTTCCCGGCGGTGACCAGGTTGTCAGATTGTCACCGTCGACATGTTCAATGGCGTCAGAGCGCAAGTCCTGAGGAAGCCCCGAGTGCGAGGGAACACCTCAGGCAACGTCGCCAAATTTTGCAGGAGGCGTCAGGACGCAAGTCCTGGGGAAGCCCCGAATGCGAGGGAACACCCCAGGCACACGTCGCCACGTTTGCTGCTGATCCTGGGCCTTCCCAGAAGAGAGTACGATTTGCTGATACACCCTCGCAATCTTTCGCGGGAGTCATCTCACAAGTTGTTGCTGAGAGTATTGCATTGAGTGATAGGCTGGAGGATGTTTCACAGGAGCTCGCCAGGCACATTGCGACCCAGGACGCCAGCTTCAACAGGCAGACCTTGAAGAGACGACGACTGCAGGGGCTACGACAAGGGTTTGGCGGTGATTCTTTGGCTTCTGAGAATATTGATTCAGGGAGTGGGTCGGCGGCTCTACTGCCCACACTCTCCCTCCCAGCTCATGATATTGATCACTGCAGTCCTGATAACAGAGCTTTCGTGGACAGCAGAAGGGGATTGCTCATGTACAATGTTGAGTGGACAACGCGCAGGGACATTATGGCAGAATGTTGCCGACTACACGGCAACCGTACTCAGGCATCCACGATCAAGAGGTTGAGGGCTGGTCCAGAGAGAGTGGGCCAGCGTAGCTGGCAGTATCCATACATTCTTACATATGGCAGCTCCTGGTGGTCGAGTGTCGAGACGAGCTATCGTTCTTTCCTGGAGATGTGGCAGAATCTTTTGTGCATGTACGATAAACCAAAGGTATTCCTGTATTTTGTTCAGAACTGGAAGGGCACAGCGGCGTACTATACACCTCCCGAGATGGTGGGGGATACTGAGCGTATACCGAGTGAGAAAGATACACAAAAACTTGCTAAGAGGTTGGCGATTATCTACGAGAGGCAGACGGTGTGGGACATTGTAAGTCCAGGATTCGGGGTAGAAATCAAAGGGGATAGTTTACTTGTGAATAACTGGCTGACGGGACGATGGCGATGCGACAATAAACAATACCAGAGACGTGTGGACCGATGCATTAACGTTCTAGATCGTGCTGCGGGGGATCTGGGTATTCGAAGTTCTGGATTGGGGAAAGATTTATATAGGCATGAATTCAGGGAAGACAACACACGGGCTGATGAACTTACACATTTGGCCCGCGAGGGCCACTGCTTCTACAACCAGTATGAGTACATGTTTAGCTTTGAGGACTTTCTACAACCTATCGCCTGTCGTGGTGGATACGATGGGGGAGTTTGCAGCAAAGGGACGGGGTGCGGCTTTTGGCTTCAAGTGGGTTTCATCAATCATAGATATGATTGTAATAAGAGTGTCTCGTGTTCTCCTCTCCCCTCCTCCTCCCCCTACTCCGTGTCCTCTAATATGCCTCTCGTTTGGAGGGATGTGTGCGAAGCCGCGTGGTGCCTGGAAGGTGCTACGATAACCGACGCCGAACTTAGTGCTGCTGAGGCGCTTACTAGCGCTGTTGTGCATTTGGCGCAGCAGATTCTGGCCGCCAGTTGACCCAGCTGGAACATCGGTCCGAAAACCCAAAAAAAACCAGGTTGACGGTTCGACCGCCGGCGCCAGTACCTTGTAGAGCTCTTCGTTATCGATGAGCTAGAGGAATTCCGGCGCGGGATGGAGCTAGTTGGTCGACCCGACGAGAAAGGATAATGTGACAACTTTTGGGTGGTCTTGCGAATATTTGAAAGATATTTGACCATTTATTTTAAGAAAGTAGATTTTTACGCCGAGCATTGGCATGTAAACTTTGTTCCCTGAGCAGCTCAGCTCTCTAGAGCCAGTTTCAGTATTAGTTGACTTCCCGGAAGTGACTTCATCTTCATTCCGGTTGTCGTTTCACCGCTGGCGCCAGTTCCGGGCGCTGGAGAGCTAGTTGGCAAGAAAGATATCGACGGATATTTAGAGGAATTTCTGTCGGTTAAAAATTTTGTTCTCGAAATTCAACCAGTTCTAGTATTTTTTCCCGTGATATTCGATCTCATTCCCGCTCGTGATCTTGATCTCAGCTCGATCGGGTACCTTTTACTGCCAAAATTACTGCGGCGGGATCGGCCGTTTCGAGTCATCTTGATTCGCGCTGTCGGTATACTGAACTTAACCCAAGATATAGGACAGCTACAGAGCTGGTGAGCACAGCTTATCGATTCAGAATGATCAGGCGCGTTCGGCTGTTCCAACCAGAGGTCTGAACTCGGTCTGCTAGGCGAGCTAGGTCCGCAAACCTATTCGTATTATTCGAGTCATCTTGACAGGCGTCCTCGGTTTTCTGTACTTAACTCGAGCTATAGGACAGCTACAGGGCTGATACCTACAGAAACCGATTCAGAATCATCAGTCGCGTTTGTCTGTTGAATCGAGAGCTCTGAACTCGGTCTGCTGCCCGATCCAGAATCGCGAAACTGTTCGTATTGTTCGAGTCATCTTGAGAGGTGCTGTCGGTTTTCTGCACTTATCTCGCGCTGCCGGGGGGGCTACAGTGCTGGTGGTGGCAGCAATCGATTTGCCGACATCAGGCGCGTCCGCCTGTGGAATCCAGAGCTCGGAACTCGGTCTGCTGCCCGAACTCGGTCCGCGAAACTGTTCGTATTGTTCGAGTCATCCTGAGAGGTGCTGTCGGCTTCCTGTACTTAACTCGGGCTGTAGGGGGGCTGCAGGGCGGGTAATCACAGGAATCGATTCGAAGACATCAGACGCGTCCGCCTGTCGCATTCAGAGGTCTGAACTCGGTCTGATACTCGAGCTGGGTTTGCCAAACTATTCGTTTTGTTCGAGTCATCTTGAGAGGTGCTGTCGATTGACCACGTAACTCGGGCTGTAGGAGAGCTACAGAACTCGTACAGAAGACAATCCAGAAGCATCGGGGGGCGTTCGGCTATTGCATCGAGAGGTCTGAAATCGCTTGGGCTGAAAAACTATTCGTTCTCTGCAATTTTTTCATATATTGTCAGGAAGCTCTACGAGTCCCCCGGCGGTGAGAAAGGTTGACGGTTTACCGCCGGCGCCCAGTTATTCCGGGGCGCTGGAGAGCTAGTTGGCAAAGAAAAATCTCGACGGACATTTTGAGGAATTTTGGTCGGTTGAAAATTTTGTTCTCGAAATTCAACCATTCGTTCGAGCTCTAATATTTTTTCCCGTGATATTCGATATGGTTCCCGCTTGTCATCTTGATTTCAGCTCGATCGGGTATCTTTTACTGCCAAAAAGCGTCCAGGCGGGATCGGCCGTTTCGAATCATCTTGATACGCGCTGTCGGTATATTGGACTTAACTCGAGACATAGGACAGCTACAGAGCTGGTAAGCACACCTTATCGATTCAGAATGATCAGGCGCGTTCGTCTGTTGCATCTAGAGGTCTGAACTCGGTCTGCTAGCCGAGCTAGGGCCGCAAATCTATTCGTATTATTCGAGTCATCTTGACAGGCGCTCTCGGTTTTCTGTACTTAACTCGAGCTATATAACAGCTACCGAGCTAATACTTATGGAAACCAATTCAGAGTCCTGAGTCGCGGTTGTCTGTTGAATTCAAAGCGCTGAACTCGGTCTGCTGCCCGCTCTAGAATCGCGAAACTATTCGTATTGTTCGAGTCATCTTGAGAGGTGCTGTCGGTTTTCTGTACTTAACCTGGGTTGTGGGGGGCTACAGTGCTGGTAGTCACAGGGGTCGATTCGAAGACATCAGGCGTGCCCACCTTTCGAATCGAGAGCCTGGAACTCGGTCTGCTGCCCGAACTAGGTCCGCAAAACTATTCGTATTGTTCGAGTCATCCTGAGATGCTGCCGGTTTTCTGCACTTAACTCGGGCTGCAGGGGGGCTGCAGGGCTGGTAATCACAGGAATCGATTCGGAGATATCAGACGCGTCCGCCTGTCGCATTCAGAGGCTTAAACTTGGTCTGATACTCGAGCTAGGTTTGCCAAACTATTCGTATTGTTAGAGTCATCTTCAGGGTTGCTGTCGATTCACGCACGTAGCTCGGGCTGTAGGAGAGCTACAGAGCTCGTACAGAAGACAATCCAGAAGCATCGGGGGCGTTCGGCTGTTCCATCGAGAGGTCTGAAATCGCTTGGGCAGAAAAACTCTTCGTTCTCTGCAATTTGTTTTCGACATTATATATTGTCAGGAAGCTCTACGAGTCCCCCGGCGGTAAGAAAGGTTGACGGTTTACCGCCGGCGCCCAGTGCCTCGTAGAGCTCTTCGTTATCGATGAGCTAGAGGAATTCCAGCGCGGGATGGAGCTAGTTGGCCCACCCGGCCAGAAAGGACAAAGTGGTAACTTAACTCGTAGAGCTTCCCTTAGCAAGGTATTGCTGGAAGCTTCAGAGTGATTCCGGGGCGCTGGAGAGCTAGTTGGCAAGAAGAATCTCGACGGACCTTTTGGTGACTTTTGGTCGGTTGAAAATTTTGTTCTCGAAATTCAACCATTCGTTAGAGCTCTAGTATTTTTCCCGTGATATTCGATCTTATTCCCGCTCGCCATCTTGATCGCAGCTCGATCGGGTACCTTTTACTGCCAAAAAGCGTCCAGGCGGGATCGGCCGTTTCGAGTCATCTTGATACGCGCTGTCGGTATATTGGATTCAACTCGAGATACAGGACAGCTACAGAGCTAGTAAGCACACCTCATCGTTTCAGAATGATCAGGCGCGTTCGTCTGTTGCATCCAGAGGTCCGAACTCGGTCTGCTAGCCGAGCTAGGTCCGCAAACCTATTCGTATTATTCGAGTCATCTTGACAGGCGCTCTCGGTTTTCTGTACTTAACTCGAGCTATATGACAGCTACAGAGCTGATACTCACAGAAACCGATTCAGAGTCATCAGTCGCGTTTGTCTGTTGAATCCATAGCTCTGAACTCGGTCTGCTGCCCGCTCTAGAATCGCGAAACTATTCGTATTGTTCGAGTCATCTTGAGAGGTGCTGTCGGTTTTCTGTACTTAACCTGGGTTGTTGGGTGCTACAGTGCTGGTAGTCAGAGGAATCAATTCGGAGACATCAGGCGCGTCCACCTGTCGAATCCAGAGCTCGGAACTCGGTCTGCTGCCTGAACTAGCTCCGCGAAACTGTTCGTATTGTTCGAGTCATCCTGAGATGCTGTCGGTTTTCTGCACTTAACTCGGGCTGTAGGGGGGCTGCAGGGCTTGTAATCACAGGAATCGATTCGGAGACATCAGACACGTCCGCCTGTCGCATTCAGAGGCCTGAACTTGGTCTGATACTCGAGCTAGGTTTGCCAAACTATTCGTATTGTTCGAATCATCTTCAGGGTTGCTGTCGATTTACGCACGTAACTCGGGCTGTAGAGAGCTACAGAGCTCGTACAGAAGACAATCCAGAAGCATCGGGGGCGTTCGGCTGTTGCATCGAGAGGTTTGGAATCGCTTGGGCTGAAAAACTATTCGTTCTCTGCCATTTTTTTCGACATTATATGTTGTCAGGAAGCTCTACGAGTCCCCCGGCGGTAAGAAAGGTTGACGGTTTACCGCCGGCGCCCAGTTTGGTCGGTTTTGCCATTATTTGAAAGATATTTGACAATTCATTTTGAGAGAGCAGATTTTTCGCACCTGTAGACGAATGTGAGGGCCTCTGCGTCTTCGTATGAGTTCTGTAGGCGCACATTTACTATCAAAACACTTGGAGGAACCAATTTCATGTCGACATGAAAAAAATACATGTACAATTTTTCGAAAAATGCCTGTAGAAACTCTCTCCTCCGGCTCTAAGCACTCTCACGAGTGGAAGGAGCTCTACGAGGTTTCCGGGACTTACGGGACGTTGGCGTTGTCATAATCGTGCATATCGTGAGCGTGTACACAGGTGTGTCAACGACATGTACGCACTTAGCTTATCACACCGAGCACGGGCATCGAACGTTGGGCGAGACATATTTGTACATGAATTTCGTGAAGCAAACACCCGAGCAGACGAACTTACTCATTTGGCCAGAGATGGCCACACATTTCATCATAACTATTGCCATCGATATCCCTTCGAACGTGACTCTTTGGAGGTAGTCGCCTGTCGTGGAGGGTACGACGGGGGAGTGTGCAGCAAGGGCAGTGCATGCGGTTACTGGATGCAGGTTGGCTATCTCAACATGTCTTCGCGGGCGTCTCGGCATGGAGTGTATTCTACACGATACTCCCCCTACCCGACCTCTTCCTCTCTACATTATCATGCTGACACACCGTTGATTTGGAGAGACGCTGCTGCTGCGGCTTGGTTGGAGCCAGGCGCCACGATCACCGAATGTGAGTTGTCCGCTGCCGAAGCATTGACACGTGCCATACGCATACAGCTTCAGCAATTTGATGACAGTGATTTTGCTTCTTGATGATGTGTTATCCCTACGCCCTCCTGGGCTCGGGAATCATCTTCAAGTTTAGCTAAGTTATATGACACCTCAGCCCGCCTCCGTGGGTAGGTGCTCGTTTCACTGCTGCTCAAATGCCTAGCTGCGTAGCTGACACGGGCTGCGCTGAAGACCAGCGCCTCGCCAGCCCGCGTAAACACAAAAAACCAGGTCGACGGTTCACCGCCGGTGCCAGTTAGCGAGAAAAATCTCGACGGACCTTTTGCTGACTTTTGGTCGGTTGAAAATTTTGTTCTCGAAATTCAACCATTCGTTTGAGCTCTAGTATTTTTTCTGACCATATTCGATCTCATTCCCGCTCGCCATCTTGATCTCAGCTCGATCGGGTAAATATTTCAGCAACAAAGCGTCGCGGCGGGATCGGGATCGGCTGTTTCGAGTCATCTTGATACGCGTTATCGGTATTTTGTACTTAACTCGAGCTGTAGGGCAGCTACAGAGCTCATTCTCACAGAAATCGATTGCGAATCATCAGGCGCGTTCGTCTCTCCTATCTAGAGGTCTGAACTCGGTCTGCTGCCCGAGCTAGGTTCGCGAAACTATTCGTATTGTTCGAGTCATCTTGAGAGATGCTGTCAGTTTTCTGCACTTAACTCGGGCTCTAGGGGGGCTACAGGGCTCGTTCTCACAGTGATCGATTCGGAGACAGCAGGCGCGCCCGCCTGCCAAATCCAGAGCTCAGATCTCGATGTGCTGCCCGAGCTAGGTCCGCAAAACTATTCGTATTCTTCGAGTCATCTTGAGAGGTGCTGTCCGTTTTCTGCACTTAACTCGAGCTGTAAGGGGGCTGCAGGGCTGGTAATCACTGGAATCGATTCGAAGACATCAGTCGCGTCCGCCTGTCGCATTCAGAACTCTGAATTTCGTCTGCTGCCCGAACTAAGTCCGCGAAACTATTCGTATTGTTCGAGTCAGCTTCAGAGGTGCTGTCGGTTTTCTGCACTTAACTCGGGCTGTAAGGGAGCTGCAGGGCTGGTATTCTCAGGAATCGATTCGGAGACATCAGGCGCGACCGCCTGTTGCAAGATCTGAATTCGGTCTGATACTCGAGCTAGATTCGCGAAACTGTTTGTATTGTTCGAGTGATCTTGAGAGGTGCTGTCGGTTTTCGCACGTAACTCGGGCTGTAGGAGAGCTACGGAGCTCGTGCGCACAGAAAACGATCCAGAAGCATGAGGGGCGTTCGGCTGTTGCATCGAGAGGTCTGAAATTGTTTAGGCTGAAAAACTATTCGTTCTCTGCAATTTTTTTCGACATTATATATGGTCAGGAAGCTCTACGAGTCCCCCGGCGGTAAGACAGGTTGACGGTTTACCGCCGGCGCCCAGTTGGTCGACCCGGCCAGAAAGGACAAAGTAACAACCTTTGGGTAGTTTTGTGAATATTCCCGGAGAGCGCGCTGGGGGCTAAAGGGTTTTAGATTAGAAGCCGGACGGTGGTGGTGCCCGCCAGCAGCCCATCTTCGCCGGTCCACGATCCTCGCAGCAGCTCGCCCGTCCGGGCAGCGGGTCCGGGAGAGCTTCCGGCAAGCGTTCGCGCGTGCCTTCGCGCGTGCAGGCACGCGTGGAAGCGATCCTGGCAGCGCTTCGTAAGCGCTTCAGGGGAGCCCCCGTGAGATCTCCAGGAAAGATTCTCCGTCCCCAAGGGTCTCTTCGATCTCCGGGTTTTGGACGCTACCAAGTAACTCGTAGAGCTTTTCCTAGCAAGTTATTGCTGGAAGCTTAAGAGTAATTCCGGCGCGCTGGAGAGCTAGTTGGCAAGAAAAATCTCGACGGACCTTTTGGTGACTTTAGGTCGGTTGAAAATTTTGTTTTCGAAATTCAAGCATTCATTAGAGCTCTAGTATTTTTTCCGTGATATTCGATCTTACGCCCGATCGCCATCTGGATCTCAGCTCGATCAGGTACCTTTTACTTCCAAAAAGCGTCCAGGCGGGATCAGCCGTTTTGAGTCATCTTGATACGCGCTGTCGGTATATTGGACTTAACTCGAGATACAGGACGGCTACAGAGCTGGTCAGCACACCCCATCGATTCAGAACGATTAGGCGCGTTCGTCTGTTGCATGCAGAGGTCTGAACTCGGTCTGCTAGCCGAGCTAGGTCCGCAAACCTATTCGTATTATTCGCGTCATCTTGACAGGCTCATCTCGAGCTATGTGACAGCTACAGAGCTGATACTTACAGAAACCGATCCAGAGTCATCATTCGCGTTTCTCTGTTGAATCCAGAGCTCTGAAGTCGGTCCGCTGCCCGCTCTAGAATCGCGAAACTGTTCGCATTGTTGGAGTCATCTTGAGAGGTGCGTCGCTTTTCTGTACTTAACTCGGGTTCTGGGGGGCTACAGTGCTGGTAGTCTCAGGAATCGATTCGGGGACATCAGGCGCGTCCATCTGTCGAATCGAGAGCTCGCAACTCGGTCTGCTGCCCGAACTAGGTCCGCGAAACTATTCGTATTGTTCGAGTCATCCTGAGATGCTGTCGGTTTTCTGCACTTAACTCCGGCTGTAGGGGGGCTGCAAGGCTGGTAATCACAGGAATCGATTCGGAGACATCAGACGCGCCCGCCTGTCGCATTCAGAGGCCTGAAGTTGGTCTGATACTCGAGCTAGGTTTGCCAAACTATTCGTATTTTTCGAGTTATCTTCAGGGTTGCTGTCGATCTACGCACGTAACTCCGGCTGTAGGAGAGCTACAGAGCTCGTAAGACAATCCAGAAGCATCGGGGGCGTTCGGCTGTTGCATTGAGAGGTCTGAAATCGTTTGAGCTGAAAAACTACTCGTTCTCTGCAATTCTTTTCGACATTATATATTGTCAGGAAGCTCTACGAGTCCCCCGGCGGTAAGAATGGTTGACAGTTTACCGCCGGCGCCCAGTTTGAAGGATATTTGACCATATATTTTAAGAAAGCAGATTTTTCGCATCTGTAAACGACTATGAGGGCCTCTCCGTCTTGATATGAGCTCTGTAGGCGCACTTTTACTGTTAAAACACTTGGAGCAACCATCTTTATATCGACATGAAAAAAAAAGAGCAATGTTTGCCTTTTTTCGAGAAATGCCTCCAGAAGCTCTCTCTTTCGACTCTGAGCACTCTCGCGCGTAAAAGGAGCTCTACGAGGTTCCCGGCGGTGACCAGGTTGACGGTTCACCGCCGGCGCCATAGAGCTAGTTGGCCGACCCGACCAAAAGAGAGGATGTGGTAACCTGGGGTCTGTTTTTTCACTTTATTCAAAATCTTGAAATTCGTTTTGAGAACCAGTATTTTTCTCACGTGTAGTAGGTTATGCCGCGTCTGCCAGTTAAACTTTCAGGTCCGTAGCTGCTATATTACTATCAAAAGACTTGAGGGAACTGTCGCCGGTATTCAGTCATCTCGACACGCCTTGACGGTTTTATATACGTAATTCGAGATTAAGAACAGCTATAGTGCTCATATTGGCATAAAACGATTCATAATCATGAGGCACGCTTGTTTAAGAGGTCTAATCAGTCTGCTACTCGAGACAAAACTATTTGTATTTTCTCCTTGCGCTCTCTTGAGAAGCTTCCCTCACGTTTTTGAGCAGTCTGCTACTCGAGCTAGGTCCGCGAACCTATTCGTATTGTACAAGTGATCTTGATAGGTGCTCTCGGTTTTCTGCACTTGACTCGGCTGTAGAAGAGCTACTGATCTGGAACCGAGAGGAATCCGTTAATACCTTGTAGAGCTCTTCGGCATCGATGAGCTAGAGGAATTCCGGCGCGGGGTGGAGCTAGTTGGCCGACCCAGCCTTGAGAGACGATGTGCTGACCTGGGCTTGGTTTCGCGAATATTTGAAAGATATTTAACAATTCAGTTTCAAAACCGGTATTTTCCGTGTAGTGGGTTATGCCGCGTCTGCCAGTTAAATTCTTAGGCCCGTAGGTGCAATATTACTACCAAAAGACTTCCAGGAACTGACGTGCGAAAGAAACAGAAAAACGTGATTTCTCGATTTTTTCGTTTCTCGCTCCAGAAGCTTTCTTCATGTGCTCCGACGATCGCCGTGCAAGAACAGAGCTCTACGAGGTTCCCGGCGGTAAGCAGGTTGACGGTTTACCGCCGGTTCCCAGTTGTGTGTTCCATTTGCTCTCCGGGTTTTGGACGCTACCAAGTTGGGTGGTGAACGGGGCCCGAGGGATTTGGGAATGCCGTGATCGTTCGTACCGCAGGAGAGTGCATGGTCTACAAAATGATATGAACCAACTTGCTGAGGAGTACGACATTCGGTGTGCCACTGTAGGGACGGATCCGTGGAAGCATATCTACAGAGAGTTCAATTGTGTTGCGGATGAGCTGACTTGGGAGGCGAGGAGGGGAAGGACGGGAAGATGGATTGACTTCAGATATTTGCGACAACAGAGACATTGTATCAAACGTATCCGTGGAGGATGGGACGGTGGCGTGAGTGTTGAAGGCTCTGCTCTAGGTTGCTATGTGGAGGTCTCATTTGGGGACAACCACTGGCGACGAGTTTTCCAGGGGGCTTCTTTACTCCCTCTGGGGGCCACTGTTACAGATAGCGAGCTCACAGCTTGTGAACGCCTGCTCCAAGGTGTTCGGCAGATTATCTCTGAGATCCTCGGGCCTCCAACCCCAAAGAGGTTGAGAGGGCGTGAGGGGCCCTAGGGGCTCTGCACGGCTAGGGCGCACGCGCCCTTTGTAGCCGACCCCAACACTCATCCAAGTTGGGTGGTTTTGCAAAAAATTCAAAGATATTTGACAATTCATTTTGAGAAAGCAGATTTTTCGCACCTGTAGTGGGTTATGGCGCGTCTGCCAGTAAAATTTTCAGGCCTATAGGTGTAGTATTATTATCAAAACACTTGGAGGAACCGACGTTGGATAAAACAGAAAAACGTGTTTTTTTCGTTTTTTTTCGTTTCTCGCTCCAAAAGCTTTCTCCATGTGTTCTCACGATCGCGGTGGTAGAAAAGAGCTCTACGAGGTTCCCGGCGGTGACCAGGTTGGTTTACCGCCGGTTCCCAGTCTTAAACCCTCTAGCTCTCAGAGAGCTCTCTGGGAATTAAGACGTAGTGGCCCTCATAGTCGTTTACATGTGGGAAAAAATTGGTTTCTGTCTCGTTTGGTCGGGTCGGCCAACTAGCTGCGCCCCGCGCCGGAATTCCTCTAGCTCATCGTCGCGGAAGAGCTCTACGAGGTAAAAACCGAAAATACCTCGTAGAGCTCTTCGGCATCGATGAGCTAGAGGAATTCCGGCGCGGGGTCGAGCTAGTTCGCCGACCCGACGTTAGGAGACAATGTGGTGACTTGGGGTCGGTTTTTCAAAGATTTGAAAGATATTTGACAAATCATTTCGAGAAACCAGATTTCTCCCACCTGTAGTGGGTTATGCCGCGTCTGCGAGTAAAATTCTCAGGTCCGTAGCTGCAGTATTACTATCGAAAGACTTGAGGGAATCGACTTTAGATGAAAACCGAAACATCGCGTTTTATTTCGAGATTTTCTGCTCTGGCTGCAGAAGCTTCCTTCATGTGTTCCGAGGAGCGCTGTGCAACAAAAGAGCTCTACGAGGCTCGGCGGTAACCTGGTTGACGGTTTACCGCCGGTTCCCATTGAGATTTTTCAGAGTCGACATGAAGTTGGTTCCGGGAAGTCAACTAATACCACAACTGGCTCTAGAGAGCTGAGCTGCTGAGGGAACGAAG
Organism: Prorocentrum cordatum; assembly: GCA_963575745.1. NCBI lineage: Eukaryota > Dinophyceae > Prorocentrales > Prorocentraceae > Prorocentrum > Prorocentrum cordatum. The sequence goes on from CAUYUJ010001213.1 coordinate 61,303, forward strand.
TTTATATGCCAATGCTAGGCGTAAAAATTTGTTTTCTGAAAAATGATTTGTCAAATATCTTTCAAATCTGAGCGAAACCGGCCCAAAGTCCCCACTTTGTCCTTTCTGGTCGGGTCCACCAACTGGGCGCCGGCGGTATACCCTCAACCTTTCTTACCGCCGGGGACTCGTAGAGCTTCCTGACAATATATATAATGTCGAAAACATGCAGAGAACGAATAGTATCCGAGCCCACAGAACGCCCCGGATGCTTCTGAATTGTCTTCTGTACGAGCTCTGTAGCTCTCCTACAGCCCGAGTTACGTGCGTAATCGACAGCACCTCTCAAGATGACTCGAACAGTACGAATAGTTTGGCAAACCTAGCTTGAGTATCAGACCGAGTTGAGAGCTCTGGATTCGACAGGCGGACGCGCCTGATGTCTCCGAATCGATTCCTGTGATTACCAGCCCTGCAGCCCCCCGGTTTTCTGCATTGAATTCGGGCTGTAGGGGGGCTGCAGGCCTGGTAATCACAGGAATCGATTCAGAGACATCGGGCGCATCCGCCTCTCGAATCCAGCTGAACTCAGTCTGATACTCGAGCCAGGTTTGCCAAACTATTCGTACTGTTCGAGTCATCTTGAGAGGTGCTGTCGATTTACGCTCGTATTATTCGAGTCATCTTGACACGCGCTCTCGGTTTTCTCTACTCAACTCGAGCTATACGACTTACAGAGCTGATACTTACAGAAACCGATTCGGAATCCTCAGTCGCGTTCGTTTGTTGATGGCTCTGAACTCGGTCTGCTGCCCGATCTAGAATCGCGAGAATATTCGTATTCTTCGAGTCATCTTGAGAGGTGCTGTCGGTTTTCTGTACTTAACTCGGGCTGTAGGGGGGCTACCTGGTAGTCACAGGAATCGATTTGGAGACATGAGCCGCGTCCCCCTGTCTAATCGAGGGCTCGAAACTGGGTCTGCTGCCTGAACTAGGTCCGCGAAGCTATTCGTGTTGTTCGAGTGAGAGCTGTCGGTTTTCTGCACTCGACTCGGGCTGCAGGGGGGCTGCAGGCTGGCAATCACAGGAATCGATTCGGAGACATCAGGCGCGTCCGCCTGTCGAATCCGAGCTCTGAACTCGGTCTGATACTCGAGCTAGGTTTGCGAAATTATTCGTATGATTCGAGTCATCTTGAGAGGTGCTGTCGATTTACGCACGTAACTCGGGCTGTAGGAGAGCTACATAGCTCGTACAGAGGACAATTCAGAAGCATCCGGGGCGTTCCGTGGGCTGAAATACTATTCGTTCTCTGCATTATATATTGTCAGGAAGCTCTACGAGTCCCCCGGCGGCAAGGAAGGTTGACGGTTTACCGCCGGCGCCCAGTTGGCCCACCCGGCTCGAACGGACAAAGTGATAACTTTTGGTCGGTTTTGCTAAGATTCGAAAGATAGTTGACCATTTACTGGCGCTGGCGGTGAACCGTCAACCTGGTCACCGCCGGGAACCTCGCAGAGCTCCTTGCACGCGTAAGAGTGCTCAGATGTAAAGCAGACAGCTTCTCAGAGCATCTCTAGAAAAAAAACACAGAATTCCGATTTTTCGGTATCAACATGATGTCGGTTCTTCCTCCAAATGTTTAGATATTGAAGCTCCCTCCAGACAGCTGAGCTGCTCGCAGAAGGAAGTTTAGATACTAATGCTCGGAGTAAACATCTGCTATCCCAAAATACATTGTCAAATATCTTGCAAATTTTCGCAAAACCGACCCAACGTTATCACATCTTCTTTTCTGGCCGGGTCGACCAACTAGCTCCACCCCGCGCCGGAATTCCTCTAGCTCATCGATAACGAAGAGCTCTGCGAGGTATTTTGAGAAAGCAGATTTTTCGAACCTGTAAACGATCATGAGGGCCTCTCCGTCTTAATATGAGCTATGTACGCGCACTTTTACTATCAAAACACTTGGCGGAACCATCTCTATGTTGACATAAAAAATATTTTTGCCTTTTTCGAGACATGCCTCCAGAAGCTCTCTCTTCTGACTCTGAGCACTCTCACGCGTGGAAGGAGCTCTTCGAGGTTCCCCGCTGTGACCAGGTTGACGGTTCACCGCCGGCGCCAGTTGGTCGACCCGACCAGAACAGACAAAGTGGTGACTTTGGGTCGGTTTTGCTCAGATTTGAAAGATATTTGACAATTCATTTTGAGGAGGCAGATTTTAACGCCGAGCATTCGCATATTAACTTTGTTTCCTGAGCAGCTCAGCTCTCCAGAGCCAGTTTTAGTATCAGTTGACTTCCGGGAACCGACTTCATGTTGACCCAGAAGAGCTTTCCTACGCTTGCAAGGAGCTCTAAGAGGTTCCCGGCGGTGATCAGGTTGAGGGTTCACTGCCGGCGCCAGTAATTCCGGCGCGCTGGAGAGCAAGTTGGCAAAGAAAAATCTCGACGGACCTTTTGCTGACTTAACTCGGAGAGCTGCCCTCAGCTAGTTGCTGGAAGCTTAAGAGTAATTCCGGCGCGCTTGAGAGCTAGTTGGCAAGAAAAATCTTAACGGACCCTTTGGTGACTTTTCGTCGGTTGAAAATTTGGTTCTCCAAATACCTCCTAGAGCTCTTCGTTATCGATGAGCTAGAGGAATTCTGGCGCGGGGTGGAGCTGGTAACTCGTAGAGCTTCCATTAGCAAGTTGCTGGAAGCCCAAGAAATTCCGGGGCGCTGGAGAGCTAGTTGGCAAGAAACATCTGCACTTGACTCGGGCTGTAGGGAGGCTAGAGGGCTGATAATCACAGAAATCGATTAGGAGACATCAGGTGCGTCTACGAGGTGCCCGGCGATGACCAGGTTGACGCTTCACCGCCGGCGCCAGTTCAATCATCCGTTAGAGCTCTAGTATTTTGTCCCGTGATATTCGATCTCATTTCTGCTCGCCGTCTTGATCTCAGCTCGATCGGGTAGCTTTTACTGCCAAGAAGCACACGGGCGGGATTTGCTGTTTCGAGTCATCTTGATACGCGTTGTCGGTATTTTTGACTTAACTCGAGCTGTAGGACAGCTACAGAGCTCATACTCACAGAAATCGATTCAGAATCATCCGGCGCGTTCGTCTGTCGCATCTAGAGGTCTGAACTCGGTCTGCTGTCCGCGCTAGCTTCTCGAAACTATTCGTATTGTTCGAGTCATCTTGAGAGGTGGTGTCAGTTTTCTGTACCTGACTCGAGTTGCAGGGGGAGCTACAGGGCTGGTAATTAGAGGAATCGATTTGAAGACATCAGGCACGTCGGCCTTTCGAATCCAGAGCTCGGAACTCGGTCTGCTGCTTGAGCTAGGTCCGCGAAACTATTCGTATTGTTCGTGTCATCTTGAGAGCTGCTGTCGGTTTTCTGCACTTAACTCGGGCTGTGGGGGTGGCTACAGGGCTGGTGATCACAGGAATCGATTTGAAGACATCAGGCGCCCGCCTGTTGCATTCAGAGGTCTGAACTCGGTCTGATACTCGAGCTAGGTTTGCGAAACTATCGGTATTGTTCGAGTCATCTTGAGAGGTGCTGTCGGTTTTCGCTGTAACTCGGGCTGTAGGAGAGCTACAGAGCTCGTGTACACAGAAAACGATCCAGAAGCATCAGGGGCGTCTGGCTAAGAGGTATGAAATCGCTCGGGCTGAAAAACTATTCCTTCTCCGCAATTGTTTCTCGACGTTATATATGGTCAGGAAGCTCTACGATTCCCCCGGCGGTAAGAAAGGTTGACGGTTTACCGCCGGCGCCCAGTAACTCTAGAGCTTCCCTTAGCTAGTTGCTGGAATCTTAAGAGTAATTCCGGCGCGCTGGAGAGCTAGTTGGCAAGAAAATCTCGACGGACCTTTTGGTGACTTTTGGTCGGTTGAAAATTTTGTTCTCGAAATTCAACCATCCGTTAGAGCTCTAGTATTTTTTCCCGTGATATTCGATCTCATTCCCGCTCGCCGTCTTGATCTCAGCTCGATCGGGTACCTTTTACTGCCAAAAAGCACGCGGGCGGGATCGGCTGTTTCGAGTCATCTTGATACGCGTTGTCAGAATTTTGGACTTAACTCGAGCTGTAGGACAGCTACAGAGCTCATGCTCACAGAAAAACGATTCGGAAGCATCAGGCGCTTTCGTCTGTTGCATCTAGAGGTCTGAACTCGGTCTGCTGCCCGAGCTAGGTTCGTGAAACTATCCGTATTGTTCGAGTCATCTTGAGAGGTGGTGCCAGTTTTCTGTACCTGACTCGAGTTGCAGGGGGAGCTACAGGGCTGGTAATTAGAGGAATCGATTTGAAGACATCAGGCACGTCGGCCTTTCGAATCCAGAGCTCGGAACTCGGTCTGCTGCTTGAGCTAGGTCCGCGACACTATTTGTATGCTCGAGTCATCTTGAGAGCTGCTGTCGGTTTTCTGCACTTAACTCGGGCTGTGGGGGTGGCTACAGGGCAGGTAATCACAGGAATCGATTTGAAGACATCAGGCGCGTCCGTCTGTCGCATTTAGAGGTCTGAACTCGGTCTGATACTCGAGCTAGCTTTGCGAAACTATTCGTATTGTTCGAGTCATCTTGAGAGGTGCTGTCGGTTTTCGCAAGTTACCTGGCTGTAGGAGAGCTACAGAGCTCGTACACACAGGAAACGATCCAGAAGCATCCGGGGCGTCTGGCTGAGAGGTATGAAATCACTCGGGCTGAAAAACTATTCCTTCTCTGCAATTGTTTTTCGACATTATATATGGTCAGGAAGCTCTACGAGTCCCCCGGCGGTAAGAAAGGTTGACGGCTTACCGCCGGCGCCCAATTTGGTCGGTTGAAAATTTTGTTCTCGAAATTCAACCATTCGTTTGAGCTCTAGTATTTTTTCCCGTGATGTTCGATCTTCTTCCCGCTCGCCGCCTTAATCTCAGCTCGATCGGGTAGATATTACTGCCACAAAGCACACGGGCGGGATCGGCCGTGTGGGGTCATCTTGACATGCGTTGTCGGTTTTTTGTACCTAACTCGAGCTGTAGGACAGCTACAGAGCTGATACTTACAGAACCCGATTCAGAATCATCAGGCGCGTTCGTCTGTTGCATCCAGAGGTCTGAACTCGGTCTGCTGCTCGAGCTAGGTCCGCGAAACTATTTGTATTGTTCGAGTCATCATGAGAGGTGCTGTCGGTTTTCCGTACTTAACTCGGGCTGTAGGGGGGCTACAGGGCTGGTAGTTGCAGAAACCGCTTCGGAGATATCAGACGCGTCCGCCTGTTGCATGCAGAGGTTTGACATCGGTCTGCTACTCGATCTCGGTCCGCAAAACTACTCGTATTGCTCGGGTCATCTCCACAGGGACTGTCAGTTTTCTGTACTTAACTCGAGCTCAAGGGGAGCTACAGAGCTGATGCGCACAGAAACCGATTCAGAATAATCCGGCGCGTTCGTCTGTTGCATCCAGAGGTCCGAACTCGGTCTGCTACTCGAGCTAGGTCCGCGAAACTATTCGTATCTCCGAGTCATCTTGAGAGGTGCTGTCCGTTTTCGCACGTACCTCGGGCTGTAGGAGAGCTACAGAGCTCATGCGCACAGAAACTGATCTGGAATCATCAGGCCCGTTCGTCTGTTGCATCGAGAGGTCTGAACTGGGTTTGCTACTTGGGCTAGGTCTGCAAAACTATTTGAATTCTTCGAGTCACCTTGACAGATGTTGTTCGTTTTCTGTATTGAATTCGGGCTGTAGGATAGCTACAGAGCTGGTACGCACAGAAACTGATGCATGAGCATGTGGAGCGTTCGTCTGTTGCATCGAGAGGTCTGAACTCGGTCTGCTACCCGAGCTAGGTTCACAAAACTATTCGTATTCGACCGACTTTTTTTTCTCCAACTGATGGTGAATTTCTTCACTGAACTCGAGCTGCAGAGCAGCTCGAGAGCTCTGCGGCCGAAAAATCAGAAGGACATCGTGAGGCGCGAAGCATCTAGACGCTTGGTTTGGGTCTGTTGTGAGCGCAGACGCCAAACACGGATTCGTACTCTGTTATTTTCTCCCTAACGGTATTTTCTACACGCTGCAGATGAGCTATCACTAGACGCCTGAGATCAATCTGCTATCAGCACTCGGGCTGAAAAACGATTCGTTCTCTGCTAATTCTTTGGACATAATATATGGTCAGGAAGCTCTACGAGTCCCCGGCGGTAATAAAGGTTGCAATTTCACATGTCGTGCAATCCTTTTCCTTGTTCCTGCATCCTATTCCGATGCCTATGCCTCAGTGGCTCGGCAGTGTGATGATAAGAGATGCCTTCTCTAGCTACCCTCTGCTCCGTTTGGGAGTCTTAGGGCTCAGCTGTCACAGCTGTCCGCGCCCTGACTCAAACTCAAACTCAAAGAAATGTTGACGGTTTACCGCCGGCGCCCAGTTTGACCATACCTCGTAGAGCTCTTCGGCATCGATGGTCTAGAGGAATTCCGGCGCGGGGTGGAGCTAGTAGATGGACCCGGCCAGAAAGGACAATGTGGCAACTTTGGGTCGGTTTTGCTAAGATTTGAAAGATATTTGACCATTTATTTTGAGAAAGCAGATTTTTCGCACCTGTAGTGGGTTATGCCGCATCTGCCAGTCACATTCTCAGGTCCGTAGGTGCAACGTTACTATCAAAACACTTGGAGGAACCGTCTTTAGATAAAAACCCCAAATCGTGATTTTTCGAATTTTTGGAGTGTTGCTCCAGACTATTCCTTCATGTGTACCGAGGAGCGCCGTGCGAGAAAAGAGCTCTACGAGGGCCCTGGCGGTAACCTGGTTGATGTTTTACCGCCGGTTCCCAGTTCATTTTGAGAAACCAGATTTTTCGCACCTGTAATCGGTTATGACGCGCGCGCCTGTAAAATTTTCAGGTCTGTAGGTACAGTATTACTACCAAAACACTTGGAGCAACCGACGTTAGATAAAAATCGAAAAACGTAATTTTTCGAGTTCCTCGGATCTCGCTCCAGAAGCTTCCTTTTAAGTGTTCCGAGGAGCGCGAAAAGAGCTCTAGGAGGGTCCCGGCGGTAACCTGGTTGACGCTTTACCGCCGGTTTCCAGTGCTCGGTTGAAATTACCTCGTAGAGCTCTCCGGCATCGATGAGCTAGAGGAATTCCGGCGCGGCGTGGAGCTAGTTGGTCGACCCGGCCAGAAGAGACAATGTGACAACTTTGGGTCGGTTTTGCTAAGATTTGAAAGATATTTGGCCATTTATTTTGAGAAAGCAGATTTTTACGCCGAGCATTGGAATATCAAATTTGTTCCCAGAGCAGCTCAGCTCTCTAGAGCCAGTTTTACTATCGGAAAATTAGGAGCAACCGACATGAAGTTGACAACCAAAGATGAAAATTGAACGTTTTTCTAGAAATGCTCCAATTAGCTGTCTGCTTTCAATCTAAGCACTCTTACGCGTGCAAAGAGCTCTACGAGGTTCCCGGCGGTGACCAGGTTGTCGCTGTCCCTCCTCGGGGATCTCAGCGGTGGCCTGGCCCGTCGGGGGCCTCCTCAAGCCTGTCTCCTCAGGCTGCCCCCTGGGCGGCCGTGTGCGCGCGGGCGGGCCGTGCGATGGCGGCTTGAGCACCTCTTGTCTCTGCAGTGGGTGGAGTCAGATTTGTTGTGTGAGTACCCCTTGCTGTGTGGTGCCATGACAACGCAATTTTGTACCTCGTCGACTTCTACTTTGCATGCCATACCCTATCCCGTTTCTTCTTTCCCATCCTCGTCGTGGCGGCGGAGAGCGAGAAGGCTGAGACTCGCCATGTTTCGACAAGCCTTCTTTGACATCCATACTCTGCAGTGCGTTCCAGTGGGGATGCAGTCTCTAGCCGTGGTGCAATCTCCAGAGATCCGTGTGCTAGAGGCTCTGGGCTTGATGACTGAGTGATTCGACGGAGTCGCTAAACCCGATGGGCCAAGTGATCGTGGGAAAGCTTTCTCGTCTTATTCTGTTGCTTATTCTCCAGATGCGGTGCAGTCTCCAGATGGTGTGCTGGGTTCTGTTTCTTTTCTTCCTGGTGTTCAGAATGAGGAGCTGCAGGACGAGGAGTTTCAGAATGAGGATTTGCAGAGTGAGGAGGTGCTGAATGAGCAGTTGCATTATTATCAGCATACTTTTTCTTTGGATTCCAGCTCTGAAGTTTGCCGCGCTTCATCTCCGGACGCTCTGTCGGATTGTCTTGGGAAGGCTGGGCAGGAAGATCTTAAGGTGAGGAAGGAGGTGGAGGAGTCTCCTGATGTGGTGCAGCCTCGAGATGTACTGCAGTCCTCGGATGGTGTGCTGCAGCCGATACTGGTTTCTGTCTCTATTGACCCTGCGGTTCTGAATGAGGATTGGCAGGGAAATCTTAAGACGGTGATGGACGATGAGGTCGAGCATGTTCAGCCTGATTCTGCGGTTGACGGGAGCTCTTCAGTAACTAACAACAACAGCAAAAACTCGGAAGTGGTTTCTGTTTCTGTTGACCCAGATGTTCTGAAAGAGGAGTCGCATGGTGAGGAGTTGCAGGGTGAGGAGTTGCAGAATGAGGAGTTGCGGAATGAGCAGTTGCATTATTCTCATCATAAAGATTCTATGGCTTCAGTAACTAACAACAACAAAAACTCGGAAGTGGTTTCTGTTTCTGTTGATCCAGGTGTTCTGAAAGAGGAGTTGCATGATGAGGAGTTGCAGGGTGAGGAGTTGCAGAATGAGGAGTTGCGGAATGAGCAGTTGCATTATTCTCATCATAAAGATTCTATGGCTTCACACCCTGGGAGTTCCACGACTGGGAGTCTATCTAATGCAGTTGTGAGTTCAGCAGTGACGGAGGACGAGTGTCAAGCTGCCAGGGACTGGGCCCTTGCCGGTGTCGATGTCAGTGCTCTTTGGCGTGAGCTACACCGACTCCCGAGACGGGAGTTTCAGCGTAGGACTGAGGCTCTTCATGCATACAGGCTGCAAATGGGAATTGAAAGTTCCGAGGAGGATGATTCGCAACAAGGGGGTCCTCAGAGTTCTACTTCCAGGAGTGCATTGACGCGGAGCGGCAAGAAGCATCGGAAACGGCACAGATGATGCACATGTGATTGATCCTGCACGCATGTTTTGGTCTGCCCCCCCTCTCTTCCCCCCGCTGTTTCTGCCCCTGGGCTCGCTTTGGCTCTTTGGGTTCCTCTCGCTCTCCCGCTGGCTTTCCTTCCGCTCTCCGCTGGCAGGTCTCATGAGTGGATTTGTTACGCTCTCTTTGCTTACATATGATTTTCAATTCATTCCTTTTTTTTTGTTGCATTCACGTCATGTTTCACGTGCATGGTCTTTCAGTGGTGCTGATACGGTAATCGCTGTATAAACCAGTGGTTACTGTATGGTCTCTCACTGCTTCTTGCTTTGCTGTTTGTACAGCTCTGCATCTTCTTACTTTTCTTAGTTGACTCTTAGTGGGATTTACGCTCTTGGGCATTGCTGTACAGCTTCGCTGTTAGTGCGCTCAGCGTTTGCTCTCAGGCTCTGTTCTGAGTTGCTTTGCGTTTCGGTCTGCCTCCGTGGAGGCTCGAATCGACCGTCCGCAAAAGACCGCAAAAAGACCAGGTTGACGGTTCACCGCCGGCGCCAGTTTGTTCTCGAAATACCTCGTAGTGCTATTCGGCATCGATGAGCTAGAGGAATTCCGGCGCGGGGTGGAGCTAGTTGATCGACCCGGCCAGAATGGACAATGTGACAACTTTGGACGGTTGTGCTAAGATTTGAAAGATATTTGACTATTTATTTTGATGAACTAGATTTTTCGCACCTGTAGTGGGTTATGCCGCATCTGCCAGTTGAATTATCATGTCCGCAGGTGCAGTATTACTATCAAAACACTTGGCGGAACCGTCTTTGGATAAAAATATGAAATTGTGATTTTTCGAGTTTTTTGGATCTTGCTCCAGACTCTTCCTTCATGTGTGCCGAGGAGCGCCGTGCGAGAAAAGAGCTCTACGAGAGCCCCGGCGGTAACCTGGTTGACGGTTTACCGCCGGTTCCCAGTTCAACTTTCGTTTGAGCTCTTGTATTTTTCCCTGTGATATTCTATCTTATTTCCGCTCGCCGTCTTAATCTCAGCTCGATCGGGTAGGTATACCTCGTAGAGCTCTTCGGCATCGATGAGCTAGAGGAATTCCGGCGCGGGCTGGAGCTAGTTGGCCGACTCGACCAGAACAGTCAAATTCGTGACCTTTGGTCGGTTTTGCTCAGATTTGAAAGATATTTGATCATTTATTTCGAGAAAGCAGATTTTCACGCTAAGCAGTAGTATCTGAACTTTATTCATCGAACATATCAGCTCTCTAGAGATATTTTTACGATCCAAAAATTAGCGGGAACCGACATCAGAGTGACACCGAAAAATTCAATGTTGACGTTTTGCGAGAAATTCTCCGAGAAGCTCTCTGCTTCGATTCTGAGCACTCTCATGCGTGCCACGAGGTTCCCGGCGGTGACCAGGTTGACGGTTCACCGCCGGCACCAGTTACTGCCAAGAAGCACACGGGCGGGATCGGCCATTTGAGGTTATCTTGACACGTGTTGTCGGTTTTCTGTGCTTCACTCGAGCTGTAGAGAACTACAGAGCGATACTTACAGAAACCGATTCAGAATCATCAGGCGCGTTCGTCTGTTGCATCCAGAGGTCTGAACTCGGTCTGCTGCCCGAGCTAGGTTCGCGAACCTATTCGTCTTGTTCGAGTCATCTTGAGGTGCTGTCGGCTTTCTGCACTTAACTTGGGCTGTAGGGGGCTAGAGGCTGGTAGTTGAAGAAACTGATTCGGAGACATCAGGCGCGTCCGTCTGTCGCATACAGGGGTCTGAACTCGGTCTGCTACTCGAGCTAGGTCCGCAAAACTATTGGTATCGCTCGGGTCATCTCGACAGGGACTGTCCGTTTTCTGTACTTAGCTCCAGCTCTAGGGACGCTACAGAGCTGATACGCACAGAAACGAATGCAAAATAATCAGGCGCGTTCGTCTGTTGCATCCAGAGGTCTGAACTCGGTCTGCTACTTTCGAGCTAGATTGGCAAAACTATTCGTATCATTCGAGTCGCCTTGAGAGGTGCTGTCGGTTTTTGCACGTAACTCGGGCTGTAGGAGAGCTAGGGATTCGGGTGGTTTGCTACTCAGGCTATCAGCGCTCGGGCTGAAAAACTATTCATTCTCTTCTCTATTGATTCTTTGACATAATATATGGTCAGGAAGCTCTACGGGTCCTCCGGCGGTAGGGAAGGTTGACGGTTTACCGCCGGCGCTCAATTTCTTGCACAGCGCTCCTCGGGACACATCAAGAAAGCTTCTGAAGCGAGAGCCGAAAAATTCGAAAAATCACGATTTTTCGTTTTTTTCCAAAGTCGGTTCCTAGAAGTGTTTTGATAGCGATGCTGCACCTACGGACCTGAGAATTTAACTGGCAGACACGGCATTACCCACTCCCGTCCCTCCTTCCCTGCCTGCTCACTGAAAAGGCATATCAGATGACCCAGAAAAACGCATTTTTTGGTGTCGATACAAAGTCAGTTCCTCCAAGTGTGTCAATAGTAGTACTGCTCCTTGAGCCATAATAATTAACCAGCAGGTGCGCCATAGCTTACACAACAGGAATAAACATTTCAGTCCTGAAAACGAATTTCAAAATTTTGCATAAAGTGAAAAACACCGACCCCAGGTTACCACATCCTCTCTTTTGGTCGGGCCGGGCCGCCAACTAGCTCCACCCCGCCCGAACTAGAAGCCGGCACCCTCGTAGAGCTCTGCGATCACGGAATTCTGTTCAGTTCCCGACGAGTAAGTTCAAGCAGGCGTGAGCTGAGAATATCGAACATATCCTTTAAGCATTCGAAACATGTATTCCTACAGCTCGTTGTTCCTCCACGTTTTTTGATTGTAATATTCCAGCTGCGAACTTGAGAATTCGACAGGCGAACGCGTCACAATCCACTCTACGTTGCAAAAATAGTGGTTTCCGAAACACATTTCAGAATCTCTCGAAATATTCAAAAAACCGACCCCAGATCATCACATTGTCCGCCCGGGCCGGGTAGGCCAACTAGCTGCGCCCCGCGCCGGAATTCCTCTAGCTCATCGATTCCGAAGAGCTCTGCGAGATAAGACTTCCCGTCCGCGAGTGTCTCTTCGCTCTACGGGTTTTCGACGGTACGAAGTACCTCGTAGAGCTCTTCGGCATCGATGAGCTAGAGGAATTCCGGCGCGGGGTGCAGCTAGTTGACCTAGCCGGCCGGGGCGGACAATGTGTGAACTTTGGGTCGGTTGGCCGAACTTTCTGAGAGATTTGAACAGTCGTTTTGAGAGCCGGTATTTTTCGCACCTGTAGTGGGTTGTGCCGCGTCCGCCAGTGAAATTCTCAGGTCCGTAGCTGCAGTATTACTATCAAAACACTTGAAGCAACCGACTTTCGGTGAACACTGACAAAAATAAATTTGGAAGTTTTCAGCTCGCGCGTAAGAAAGCTTCCCCCGTGCAGCGCCGTGCACACAAGAGCTCTACGAGGCTCCCGGCGGTAACTTGGTTGACGGTTTACCGCCGGCTTTGGCAAGACAAATCTCGACGAACCTTTTGCTGACTTTTGGTCGGTTGAAAATTTTGTTCTCGAAATTCAACCATTCGTTAGAGCTCTAGTATTTTTTCTCATCATATTCGATCTTATTCCCGCTCGCCGTCTTGATCTCAGCTCGATCGGGTACCTTTTACTGCCAAAAAGCAGGCAGACGGGATCGGCCGTTTCGAGTCATCTCGACATGCGTTGTCGGTTTTTTGTATTTAACTCGAGCTATAGGACAGCTACAGAGCTGATACTTACAGAGACCAATTCAGAATGATGAGGAGCGTTTGTCTGTTGAATCCAGAGCTCTGAACTCGGTCTGCTGCCCGAGCTGGGTCCGCGAAACTATTCGTAGTTCGAGTCATCTTGAGAGGTGCTGTCGGTTTCTGCACTGAACTCGGGCTGTAGGGGGGCTACAGGGGGGCTACAGGGCTGGTAATCACAGGGATCGATTTGGAAACATGAGGCGCGCCCGCCTGTCGCATTCAGAGGTCCGAACTCGGTCTGCTACTCGAGCTAGTATCGCGAAACTATTCGTATTGTTCGAGTCATCTTGAGAGGTGCTGTCGATTATCGCACGTAACTCGGGCTGTAGGAGAGCTACAGAGCTGATGCGCACAGAAACTGATTCGATATCATCGTGCGGGTTCGTCTGTTGCATCCAGAGGTCTGAACTGGGCTTGCTACTCGGGCTAGGTCCGCAAAACTATTCGCATTGTTCAAGTCACCTTGGCAGGTGTTGTCCCTTTTCTGTATTGAACTCGGGCTGTAGGATAGCTACGAGCTGGTGCGCACAGCAAACTATCCAGAAGCATCAGGGGCGTTCGGCTGTTGTATCGAGAGGTCTGAAATCGCTCGGGCTGAAAACTATTCGTTCTCTGCAGTTTTTTGACATTATATATGGTCAGGAAGCTCTACGAGTCCCCCGGCGGTAACAAAGGTTGAGGACGCGGAGCTTACCTCCCGCTCTCCCTCGGCCTTGCCCCGCCGGGGGGCTCTCTCGAGCTGCATTGTGCAGTAGGGAGTTGGGTTCCACATACTGTACACTCTTCCGCACACATCTTGGACAGCCTGCGGCCCCTCTGCTGGCATCAGGCTCCTGATTGAACTGGTTACTGGGAGGCAACGCCCTGCTGGTACGAGTGGAGCACGCATACGTCTGCATCTGCTTTTGTTCTTGGGAGCGTGCCTTCTTCCATTTTTGCTCTCGTCCATTATTCATTCCACGTGTGCGAGTTGAGTATTGTTGTATCGTCTGTGCGGTCACGAACAGCTTCGGAGAGCCAGCAGGAGGGTGGAACGTCTTATATCCTCTCGGAGAGCCTAGCTGTGTTTGGGATCGATTCTTTGCAGATCTGGAAGACTTCTATTGGGAGGATTACTGTCGCCTAGAGTGTTGCATATTTCGTCGTTCCCGACCTTATCGACACTACTCGCATCGTTCTTGGTGTCTCTGTAAGTTCAAGAAGGGTCGTTTCGCCAGTTCTTCCAGAAGAAATGGAGGTTGACGGTCAGGGTAGCAAGAGGATGAAGACGGATATGGAGGAGGAGGAGAAGGTGGACAAGACGGGAGGTGACATTCGTGATCAAAAGGCCATGAGAGAGAAAATTCTGAGTCTTCAAAAAGATGAGAGTTTGCGATTGTTCATGCAGATGTCCTTTCAGAATCATGATGAGTCGAAGGCCGCCTCGGTGGCCACTGACGTGCGTATTAGTAGTATGGATCAACGTCTCGGGGTCCAGACAGAGAAACTCACGGCCATTGAGAAGAAACAGCAGGAGCAGGAGATTAGGCTTAAGAACTTGGAGACCCTGGCCAGCCAGGATACTGCTTCGATTGGATCCTCTAACTCTACGATAGCAGCCCCGAGATTTGCAGGACGAACATCGACGGCAAAATTTACTCCTACATATGTAGAATTGTACGGATGGGTCCAGGACTGGTCGAATCGCACGAGTAGGGAACTTACGATGATCGACGATACGGATGCCTGCACACTACTCCAGAACACCCTGGGTCTATTGAAAGCGGATAACGAGCAGTTACACGGTCAAGTGGATGTGGTCAGCTCTGAGAAACTTGCCAGATCGAAACCGATGACGGGGAATATCAAGATTAGATTTAAGGTTGGGGCAGGGAGTGAAGTGGTCTATGCTGTACAGCGCGCTCTCACACGTATAAATGATGACGAATCGCTTAACCACGCCTTTTACACCAAGGTGAAGTCGAAGGTGTCTCGTTTGAGAGTTCGTGCAGAGGTCCCAGACGAGAAGATCCCACACAATCAAGCAGTTGGCCGATTTTATGGTGTCTGGAGCAGGAAGCACCCCACCATCTTCCTCAAAGGATCGACTGGATACGGAAAGTCGCCGTCCACGATGTACTCTGACCCCGTTGAGGGGAAGCGGAGCTTGCTGGCCGAGTATCAGGCGGCCAGCTTCGGGGGATCTGGGCAGTGGCGAGTTATCCCAGCAGCTTGGACGTCTTTCGCCCAGAGGCACGGCATCACCATGACGGCGACAGAGCTCGAGGAGCTAGTCACGGACTCCAGGGCTGCTTCTCAGTGACGCCGACGGGCGGAGCCGACGGAAGTCCGCTTCGCCACGCTCAACCTTCAACGTGCGGGGAGGAAGGATGACAAAGCTTATAGTGTTCTGACGAGGGTAGTCTACGGAGCACACCTAGGCTGGGATTTCCTGGGGGTACAGGAGTCTCAGAACATCGACGTTATGGCGCAATGGCTTGTCAAAATGGGACTGTACTACCACGTCTCGGAGGATCGCCGTGCTATGATACTCTATCGGAGGGCTGATAGTGTTCGAGGCCAATGGGCCTCAGAGAGGTGGTGCGCGATCCTTGCTGGACGGATGCTCTTTGTCTCATTGTACTTGCCTGATGCCAGCCAGCCCGAGTTTCTGGAGATATCACATTGTGCACTCCAGTCGGTGAGCTTGCTCAGAAAGTACGTATGCCGTCGTTATGGCTTCTGTCGTCTTGTTGTTGCCATGGATGCGAATGTTGAGATACAGCCACACTTACAGCATGAGGAGGAGGTTTATTCGGGAGGAGGCTTGGAGGTAGTGCAGATCCAGGCCACGGGGACCAAGGAGCGGGAGAGGAAGGAGAAGGTGGAGAGCTTGCGACAGGAGGTGGAGGATTGGTTGGTTCAGGAGCGTATGTGTGCTTCGAATTCTTTTGGAGCTAGGAAGCCGACTTGGTTTGATTATCGGAAGGGGTCCCGCCGTGAAGTGCTGGATTACATCCTTGTTCCTCATGGATCGCAGGTGTCGGGGTGCTCGGTTGAGTTTCTGTACGTAGGACAGCAGCAGGGAGCCGTGATGAGATTATCAGATCATGCCCTTGTTCGAGCTTCTCTGAGAGTGGCTTCCAGGGAGTCGGCGAGACGGAATCTCTCACGACGTTCTCGAACCTTGAAAGGCTGGGACCCACTCAACTTGTCTGCTCGTCGATCGTGTCGCCAGTTGTTGGATGCCAATCTATTTTCGTGCCAACTTATGTGTCAGGCAGAGAGTGTTATCTATTCGTGTGCGTCGGCCACCGAATGTACCCCGAAGCGCCCAGCTCGACCCCCTGAACGATCGGAGTTGCTGCGGTCCTTGGATGTGCAGGTCTACCGGAGGAGGGCGGAGAGGGGGACGTTAGCCTATCGACTTCTACGCAGAAAAAGAGATCGGGAAGCGAGAAAATTCAAACGAGCAAAGCTGGAATGGGAAGCGGAGCGTCCACGTAAAGCAGCTTTGAAGGCGGTGAAGATTGAGGGGGAGGAGAGCGTGGACAGGGAGAGGTGGATGGAGGAGATGATGAAGTTGAAGGAGGTCTGCGAGGATGAGGAGGAGCGTCGGCGGTCGATCAAGATTGTCCAGGGCCTCAGGGAGGAGCTCCAGGGGTCCCCCAGACCCCAGGAGGCGACGCTCACGATGGCGGTGGTCCTTCGGGCCCGAGCTCGACTCAACCCTGGAAAAGCCACGGGACCAGACGGGGTGGGGGCAGAAGTAATCAAAGCGCTTCCGTGGAGAGCCGTTCGCACTATCAAGCGATTATTTTGTGATATCTTACGTGGCATTGTTGTACCTCCATCTTCTTGGCATCAAACATTGACGACACTACTTCCCAAATCTTATCCGATATGCGATGTTTCTGATACGAGGCGTATTTCTGTGGAGAGTATCTTTAAGAAGTGGTACAGTACTTGTCTCTCGATCATGCTTGAACCATATTGTCTCCAGGCTGGCACTCATGCATCGTTATTCGGTTTCGTTCCCAAAAGATCATGCACCGAGATATTTGCAGGACTTAAGGCAGCAGCACAACACGCCTCACAGTGGGGGAAGGATCGACGTCTGGTTCTGGGGTCAGCGGATGTGAAGCAAGCTTTCCAGAACACGAAAATCTCGACGGTCAAACGTGCGTTCGACGTCCTCTCTATCCCTCCCTGGCTCCAGTACGGTGTGCTCGTGCCTATGCCGTGCGAGGTCACTTCGCTTCTCTTCCAGGGCTTGCAGCTGCCAGATGTGGGAATTGATACCCACATCAGGACAGGTGGGAACGACAGCCCCTCCTTGTGGAACCTGATAGTCGTTGCGATGTGGGCTCCTTTATTTAAGCTTTGGGATGAGCAGGGGATTGGGTTTCATTGTCTGGATCCAAACTCGGTGGGAGAAGTTTCGGCCTCGGTTCCTGTACACCACTTGCTATATGCCGACAACATCTTTATCTTGGGATCTTCGGAGGAGGAGTTTAGGCGACAGGTAGGAGACATGACAGAGACTCTGCGGGGATGGGGATTCGAATGGAAGATCGAGTCGCTCGAGGTCGCGTTTATCGGTTTCTCGGAGAAGCCAAAACATCCTATCCTGGTTCGGGTTCAGGATCAGATGGTGCCGTTCAAAGTAGTTGATGAGATGAATGTCTTGGGGAACAGCATATACTGTAGCTATAGGGAGGCACACCAGGACCTTCGGCGGCGGATCGGGGCCGCGCGACGAGCCTTCCATGCGCATGCAGCTTATTTTAGATCAAAGGCAGTCCCGTTTTCGGCCAAGTGTAGGAGTTATATCACTCGGGTTCAGAGCATTCTCATTTATGGAAGTCAAGGTATTAGTTGGGACAGGGACTCCTTGCAGAGCCTGAATGTCTTTGAGGGAAATTGTCTTTACCAGATGACGTCACCCCAAAAGCCAGCCTCCGAAAGTTGGGTTGTTTGGAAGCCAGCTCGACTCAGAATTGCTAGACGGATGTTCTTTGAAGCAAAGTGCCAGAGTGCAGTGCAGAGAGTTCTTTATTCCTTGTGGCAGCTTGGAGCTGACATAGCATCATATTTTGGAGCTAATGTCGACAGCGGATATCAGATTCCTGAGTCGGAGCTGAGCCCAGGAATGGTCGCGGGCTCTCTAGTTACCAATGGGATGGGGGAGGTCTCTTCAGTTACCAATGGGATGGGGGCTGTCTCTTCAGTTACTAGTGGGATGGGTGCAGTCTCTTCAGATATGAATGGGATGGGTGTGGTCTCTTCTGATATGCATGGGATGGTCTCTCCAGTTACCAGTGGGATGGATGTGGTCTCTTCAGTTACTGGTGGGATGGTGGGAGTCTCTTCAGTTACCAGTGGGATGGGTGCTGTCTCTGATATGCATGGGATGGTCTCTCCAGTTACCAGTGGGATGGGTGTGGTCTCTTCAGTTACTAATGGGATGGTGGGAGTCTCTTCAGTTACCAGTGGGATGGGTGCTGTCTCTGCAGTTACTAATGGGATGGGCGCAGTCTCCTCAGATACGAATGGGATGGGCGCTGTCTCTTCAGATATGCATGGGATGGTCTCTTCTGCTATGCCCTCTGATAGGGCCTCTTCTTCTCGAGATGTTGAAGTTCCCTGTGAGCGGGGGGGGCCTAGGGATTCCCCCAGGCCCCCCCCGAAACGTCGGAGGGTGGCTGTTCCTGGACCTGGACAACAGACGGTGTATCCTCGTGCGCATCGTGACGCACGCCGGCTTCTGATGTGCTGTACCCCGAGGTGGGAGGAGAAAAGGACACTGGAGTCAAAATATTGGCGTTCACAGTGGAAGTGGAAGGAGGCCTCGAAACTGACACGATTAGGCAGTACTAAGGGGCAGGCGACGGGTGAACATCCTTGGTGTTTCATGTTCCAGACGATATTTCCCTCGTTTGTGAATCTGGAGGATCGGTGGTGGAGGGCGTGCTCTTTCTCTTACTCTGACTTCGTTCAGTATTGCAGGCAGTTCCTGGAAGCTTGTACTTTGGGGTCTCTGTTTGACTTGTTTGTTGTCCGTGGAGGAACTGGAGGGAGAGGAGACTACATAAAGGAGAGGGGGGAGGAGATGTTGGCTCGTCCGTTGTCGGCGAAGGAGTCCGAGAAGCTGGCCCAGAGATTGGCCTCGAACAATGAACAGGAGCCGACTTGGGATCTGAGTGATGATGGGATCGGTCTCGAGCTGACGGGCGATTCGCTTCTTATCTGTAACTGGATCAATGGTCTCTGGAAGGTTGAGGGAGGAGAAGGAGGAGATGGGGCTTCTTATCGTAGGCGGGTGGCAAATATTATTTCTCTTTTGGAAGAGTTGGAGGAGGAAGGAATACGACCCCCCTCATGGGGCAACGACTTCATTCGACACATATATCGAGAGAGTAACACAGTAGCTGATGAACTTACCCACTTAGCACGGGAAGGCCAGATATTCAGAGAGCTGTTCCACCACCATATCTTTCGTTCTGATGTCCGAGACAACTTTCGAGTTATTGGCCTCCGCGGATCCTTCGACGGCGGAGTGTGTGCCCAAGGTGTGGGCGTTGGCTGGTTTCTGCAGATTGGATATATTCCTCGATTCCATGACCCTTACCCTGACCCTGAGCATAGAGATAAGAGAGCTCGTGTAGTCTCCCTCTTCCCCCAAGCCTCCTCTCCTTGTCCAATCATATGGGAAATAGTAGGGCGTTGTGCACAGGCACTCCCCTCCCATAGCAGTATCACTGACGCTGAGCTTTCGGGTCTCGAGGGCCTCTTGCGGGCCGCAGTCCAGGTGGCCCAAGACCTCCAGCTGCAGAGAGACTAGGTAGGCACTTAACGGGCGCTGGGGCGCTCGGTGCCTGGTCAGCCTCCCCCCAAAAAAAAAAAAGAAAGGTTGACGGTTTACCGCCGGCGCCCAGTGACAATTCATCTTGAGAGCCGGTATTTTTCTCACGTCTAGTGGGTGATGCCGCGTCTGCCAGTTAAATTCTCAGGTCCGTAGCTGCAATATTACTATCAAAAGACTTGCAGGAACCAACTGCGTTCCGAGTCATCTTGACACGCGTTCACGGTTTCCTGTACTTAACTCGTGATTAAGTATCAGCTACAGAGCTGCTGCTTACAGAAACCGATTGAGAATCATCAGGCGCGTTCGTCTGTTGCATCGAGACGCCTGAACTTGATCTGTTACTCGAACTAGGTCCAAAGCTATTTGTAATATTCGAGTCATCTTGACCAGTGATGTCAGTTTTCTGTACTCAACTCAAGATTCAGAGGAGCTACAGAGCTGGTGCGCACATAAACCGATTTAGTAACACCAGGCGCGTACGTCTGTTGCATCGAGAGGCCTGAACTCGTTCTGCTACTCGAGCTAGGTCCACCACACTATTCGTATTTCTCAAGTTCTCTTTAGAGGCGCTGTCGGTATTCTGCACTTAACTCTAGCTGTAGCACAGCTACAGAGCTGGTACGCAGAGAAACCGATACATAATCATCAAGGGCGTTTGACTGAAGCATCTAGAGCTCTGAACAGAGTCTGCTTCTCGAGCTAAGTCCGCAAAACTATTTGTATGCGACCGATTTTTTAGAGTTTTTGGCTCTCGCTTAAGCTTGCTTCACGTGTTCCGAGGAGCTATGCAAGAAAAGAGCTCTACGAGGTCCCCGGCGCTAGCCAGGTTGACGGTTTACCGCCGGCGCCCAGTACCTCGTAGAGCTCTTCGGCGTCGATGAGCTAGAGGAATTCCGGCGCGGGGTGCAGCTAGTTGGCCTACCCGCCCCGGGCGGACAATGTGATGACCTGGGGTCGGTTTTTCGAATATTTCGAGAGATTTTGAAATTCGTTTTGTGAACTATTATTGTAACGTAGAGTAGGTTGTGCCGCGTTCGCCTGTCGAATTTCCAGGTTCGTAGCTTGAACATTACTATCAAAAAACGTGGAGGAACAATTGGCTGTAGGAATGCATTTTCCGAAAAATTATAGAATATTTTTGATCTTCTAAGCTCATGTCTGCTTGAACTTACTCGTCGGGATCTAAACAGAATTCCGTGATCCCAGAGCTCTACGAGGGTCCCGGCGGTAGCCTGGTTGACGGCTTACCGCCGGCTCCAGTGGTGACCTGGGGTCCTTTTTCGAAGATTGCGAGAGATTTTGAAATTCCCGGAGAGCTCTCCGAGAGCTACAGCGTTTTAGATTAGAAGCCAGACGGTGGTGCTGCCCGCCAGCAGCCCATCTCCGCCGCTCCACGATCCTCGCAGCGACTCGCCCGTCCCGGCAGCCCGTCCGGGAGCGCTTCCGGCACGCGTCCACGCGTGCGTGCGCGCGAGCAAGCATGCATGGAGGCGTGCCTGGCAGCGCTTTCTTATCTCGTAGAGCTAGCTCTTCGGCAGGATGAGCTACGAGGAATGCGGGCGCAGGGTGGAGCTAGCTGGTAGAACCGACCTTAAGAGTCACTGTGATAACGTGGGGTCGGTTTTTCTATCTTTTTGCAAAATTTGAAAATTCGGTTTAAGATGTGGTATTTTTCCCACCCTAGTAGGTTATGCCGCGTCTGTCAGTTAAATTCTCAGGTCCGTAGCTGCAATATTATTATCAAAAGACTGGAGGGAACCGTCGGCCGTTTCGAGTCATCTTGACACGCGTTGACAGTTTTCTGTACTTTACTCGAGATTTAGGACAGCTACAGAGCTGATGCTTACAGAAATCGTTTTAGAATCATCAGACGCAGAACTGTTCCATCGAGAGGTCTGAAATCGGTCTACTACTCGAGCTACGAAGATGCCCATGAAAAAAAAACGTTTTTTTTTGAGCTTTTTTTCTTCACGCTTGAGAAAGCTTTTTTCGTGTGCTCCGAGCAGCGCCGCGCGAGAACAGAGCTCTACGAGGCTCCCGACGGTTACCTGGTTTACGGTTTACCGCCGGATCCCAGTCGCTCTCCAGGTGTACCTCGTAGAGCTCTGACGGTAACAGAGCTAGAGGAATTTGGCGACAGAGTGGAGCTAGTTGGCAAAATTCCGAGAAGGGGCGCGATCATACCTTCCGCGGGCTGGCTCAGCTGATTTTGCAGTTCTAACCATTCGTTTGGGCTGATAATTGCGCAGGGCGAAGCTTTGCATTGCAGAAGTTACCTTTTAAATTCTAGGCTCATTCCGTCGATGAATTCTTCCGGGCGAGGCCAGGGACCTGACTTCATTCAGATTAGCATGAACAATTGAAAATTAAAGATTTTAGGGAAATCTACTGCGGAGCTCCCTGCTTCGATTCTGGGATCTTACGCGTGCAAGGAGCTCTACGAGTCCCCCGGCGGTAACCAGGTTGACGGTTCACCGCCGGCGCCAGTTCGTCGGTACCAAGTAACTCGTAGAGCTTCCCTTAGCTAGTTGCTGGAAGCTTAAGAGTAATACCTCGTAGAGCTCTTCGTTATCGATGAATTAGAGGAATTCCGGCGCGGGTTGGAGCTAGTTGGTCGACCCGACCAGAAGAGACAAAGTGTTAACTTTTGGTCGGTTTTTCCCGGAGAGCTCTCTGAGAGTTAGAGGGTTTCAGATTAGAAGCTGGACGGCGGTAGTGCCCGCCAGCAGCCCATCTCCGCCGCTCCACGATCCTCGCAGAAGTTCGCCCGTCCCGGCAGCTGGTCCGGGAGCGCTTCCGGCGCGCGTCCACGCGTGCCTGCGCGCGTTCCTGCGCGCGTGCAGGCACGCATGGAGGCGTGCCTGGCAGCGCTTTCGAAGCGCTTCAGGGGGGCCCCCGGAGCTCTCCAGGAAAGATTTCCCGTCCCCGAGGGTCTCTTCGCTCTCCGGGTTTTCCCCGGAGAGCTCTCTGAGAGCTAGAGGGTTTCAGATTAGACGCCGGACGGTGGTAGTGCCCGCCAGCAGCCCATCTCCGCCGCTCCACGATCCTCGCAGAAAGTCGTTTGAATTTTTTTCTCGAAATTCAACCATTCGTTAGAGCTCTAGAATTTTTTCCCATGCTATTCGATCTTATTCCCGCTCGCCGTATCAATCTCAGCTCGATCGAGTACCTTTTACTGCTAAAAAGCGCCCCGGCGGGATCGGCCGTTTCGGGTCACCTTGACGCGCGGTGACGGTTTTCTGAACATAACTCGAGCTATAGGAGAGCTACAGAGCTGATGCTTACATAAACCGATTCAGAATCATCAGGCGCGTTTGTCCGTTGAATCCAGATGTCTGAACTCGGTCTGCTGCTCGAGCTAGGTCCGCGAAACTATTCGTATTATTCGTGTCATCTTAAGAGGTGCTGTCGGTTTTCTGTACTTAACTCGGGCTCTGGGGGGCTACAGGGCTAGAATCACAGAAACCGATTTGGAGACATCAGGCGCGCCCACCTGTCGCATGCAGAGGTCTGAACTGAGCTAGGTCCGCAAAACTATTCGTATCGCTCGAGTCATCTCGACAGGGACTGTCGGTTTTTTGTACTGGACTCGAGCTTTAGGGGAGCTACAGAGCTGATGCGCACAAAAACTGATGCAGAATAATCAGGCGCGTTTAGCCGTTGCATCCAGAGGTCTTAACTCGGTCTGCTACTCGAGCTGGGTCTGCGAAGCTATTCGTATCATTCGAGTCATCTTGAGGTGCTGTCGGTTTTGGCACGTAACCCAGGATGTAGGAGAGCTACAGAGCTCATACGCACAGAAACTTATCTGGAATCATCATGCGCGTTCGTCTGTTGCATCCATAGGTCTGAACTGGGTTTGCTACTCGGGATCGGTCCGCAGAACTATTCGTATTCTTCGAGTTATCTTGACAGATGTTGTCCATTTTCTGTATTGAACTCGGGCTGTAGGAGAGCTACAGAGCTGGTACGCACATAAACCGATCCAGAAGCATCAGGAGCGTTCGTCTGGTACGTCGAGAGGTCTGAACTCGGTCTGACCCGAGCTAGGTTCAGAAAGTTATTCGTATTCGAGCGATTTTTTTCGTTCCAAATGATGGTGAATCTCTTCACTCAACTCGAGCGGCCAGAAAATCACAAGGAAATCGTGAGGCGTGAAGCATCTAGACGCTTGGTTTGGGTCTGTTGTGAACGCAGACGCCAAACACGGATTCGTACTCTGTTACTTTTTCCCTAATGGTATTTTCTACACGTTGCAGATGAGCTATAGAACTGTTCAGCACAGCAATGGGATATCACTAGACGCCTGAGATCAATCTGCTATCAGCTCGGGCTGAAAAACTATTCTTTCTCTGATTTTTTGGACATAATATATGGTCAGGAAGCTCTACGAGTCCCCCGGCGGTAAGAAAGGTTGACGGCTTACCGCCGGCGCCCAGTTATTCGTAGAGCTTCCCTTAGCTAGTAACTCGCAGAGCTTCCTTAGCTAGTAACTCGTAGAGCTTCCCTTAGCTAGTTGCTGGAAGCTTAAGAGTAATTCCGGGGCGCTGGAGAGCTAGTTGGCAAGAAAAATCTCGACGGACCTTTTGCTGACTTTTGGTCGGTTGAAAATTTTGTTCTCGAAATTCAACCATTCGTTAGAGCTCTAGTATTTTTCCCGTGATATTCGATCTTATTCCCGCTCGCCGTCTTAATTTCAGCTCGATCGGGTAGATATTACTGCCAAAAAGCATCCCGGCGGGATCGGCTGTTTCGAGTCATCTTGCCACGCGTTGACGTTTTTTTGTACTTAACTCGAGCTGTAGGACAGCTACAGAGCTGATACTTACAGAAACCGATTCAGAATCATCAGGCGCGTTCGTCTGTTGCATCCAGAGGTCTGAACTCGGTCTGCTGCCCGAGCTAGGTCCGCGAAACTATTCGTATTGTTCGAGTCATCTTGAGAGGTGCTGTCGGTTTTCTGTCCTTAACTCGCGCTGTAGAGGGGCTACAGGGCTGGTAATCGCAGAGACCGATTCGGAGAGATCAGGCGCGTCCGGCTGTCGCATGCGGAGGTCTGAAATCGGTCTGCTACTCGAGCTAGGTCCGCACAACTATTCATATCGCTCGGGTCATCTCGACAGGGACTGTCGGTTTTCTGTACTTAACTCGAGCTCTAGGGGAGCTACAGAGCTGATACGCACAGACACCGATGCAGAATAATCAGGCGCGTTCGTCTGTTGCATCCAGAGGTCTGAACTCGGTCTGCTACTCGAGCTATGTCCGCGAAACTATTCGTATCATTCGAGTCATCTTGAGAGGTGCTGTCTGTTTTCGCACGTAACTCGGGCTGTAGGAGAGCCACGCAGCTCATACGCACAGAAATGGATGCGGAATCACCAGGCCCGTTCGTCTGTTGCATCCAGAGGTCTGAACTGGGTCTGCTACTCGGGCTAGGTCCGCAAAGCTGTTCGTATTCTTCGAGTCATCTTGACAGATGTTGTCCATTTTTTGTATTGAATTCGGGCTGTAGGAGAGCTAGAGAGCTGGTGCGCACAGGAACTGATGCAGAAGCATTGGTAGCCTTCGTCTGTTGCATCGAGAGGTCTGAACTCGGTCTGCTACCCAAGCTTGGTTCACAGAACTATTCGTATTCGACCGACAATTTTCTTTCCAAATGATGGTGAATTTCTTCGCTGAGCTCGTCGGCCGAGAAATCAGAAGGACATCATGAGGCGCGAAGCATCTAGACGCTTGGTTTGGGTCTGTTGTGAGCGCAGACGCCAAACACGGATTCGTACTCTGCTGTTTCCTCCCTAATGGTATTTTCTACACGCTGCAGATGAGCTATAGAACTGTTCAGCACAGCAATGGGATATCACTAGACGCCTGAGATCAGTCTGCTATCAGCGCTCGGGCTGAAAAACTATTCGTTCTCTGCTAATTCTTTGGACATAATATATGGTCAGGAAGCTCTACGAGTCCCCCGGCGGTAAGAAAGGTTGACGGTTCACCGCCGGCGCCCAGTTGCTGGAAGCTTAAGAGTAACTCGTAGCTTCCCTTAGCTAGTTGCTGGAAGCTTAAGAGTAATTCTGGGGCGCTGGAGAGCTAGTTGGCAAGAAAAATCTCGACGGACCTTTTGCTGACTTTTGGTCGGTTGAAAATTTTGTTCTCGAAATTCAACCATTCGTTAGAACTCTAGTTTTTTTTCCCGTGATATTCGATCTTATTCCCGCTCGCCGTCTTACTCTCAGCTCGATCGGGTAGATATTACTGCCAAAAAGCATCCCGGCGGGATCGGCTGTTTCGAGTCATCTTCACACGCGTTGACGGTTTTTTGTACTTAACTCGAGCTCTAGGACAGCTACAGAGCTGATACTTACAGAAACCGATTTAGAATCATCTGGTGCGTTCGTCTGTTGCATCCAGAGGTCTGAACTCGGTCTGCTGCTCGAGCTAGGTCCGTGAAACTGTTCGTATTGTTCGAATCATCTTGAGAGGTGCTGTCGGTTTTCTGTACTTAACTCGGGCTGTAGGGCGGCTACAGGGCTGGTAATCGCAGAACCTGCTTCGGAGAGATCCACCGCGTCCGCCTGTTGCACGCAGAGGTCTGAAATCGGTCTTCTACGCGAGCTAGGTCCGCAAAACTATTCGTATCGCTCGGGTCATCTCGACAGGGGCTGTCGGTTTTCTGTACTTAACCCGAGCTCTAGGCGAGCTACAGAGCTGATGCGCACAGAAACCGATGCAGAATAATCAGGCGCGTTCGTCTGTTGCATCCAGAGGTCTGAACTCGGTCTGCTATTCGAGCTAGGTCCGCGAGACTATTCGTATCATTCGAGTCATCTAGAGAGGTGCTGTCCGTTTTCGCACGTAACTCGGGCTGTAGGAGAGCTACAGAGCGCATGCGCACAGAAACTGATTCGGAATCATCAGGTCCGTTCGTCTGTTGCATCCAGAGGTCTGAACTGGGTCTGCTACTCGGGCTAGGTCCGCAAAACTATTCGTATTCTTCGAGTCATCTTGACAGATGTTGTCGATTTTTCTGTATTCAATTCGGGCTGTAGGAGAGCCGCAGAGCTGGTGCGCACAGAAGCTGATCCAGAAGCATTAGGAGCGTTCGTCTGTTGCATGGAGAGGTCTGAACTCGGTCTGTTACCCGAGCTAGGTTCTTAAAACTATTCGTATCCGACCGACTTTTTTCTTTTTCAAATGATGGTGAATTTCTTCACTGAACTCTTCGGCCGAAAAATCAGAAGGACATCATGAGGCGCGAAGCATCTAGACGCTTGGTTTGGGTCTGTTGTGAGCGCAGACGCCAAACACGGATTCGTACTCTGCTATTTTCTCCCAAATGGTATTTTCCACACGCTGCAGATGAGCTATAAAACTGTTCAGCACAGCAATGGGATATCACTAGACGCCTGAGATCAGTCTGCTATCAGCGCTCGGGCTGAAAAACTATTCGTTCTCTGCTAATTCTTTGGACATAATATATGGTCAGGAAGCTCTACGAGTCCCCCGGCGGTAAGAAAGGTTGACGGCTTACCGCCGGCGCCCAGTAATTCGGGGGCGCTGGAGAGCTAGTTGGCAAGACAAATCTCGACGGAACTTTTGCTGACTTTTGGTCGGTTGAAAATTTTGTTCTCGAAATTCAACCATTCGTTAGAGCTCTAGTATTTTTTCCCGTGATATTCGTATTCCCGCTCGCCATCTTAATCGGGTAGATATTACTGCTAAAAAGCACGCGGGCGGGATCGGCCGTCTGGGGTCATCTTGACACGCGTCGTCGGTTTTCTGTACTTAACTCGAGCTGTAGGACAGCTACAGAGCTGATGGTCACAGAAGGCGATTCAGAATCATCAGACGCGTTCGTCTGTTGAATCCAGAGGTCTGAACTCGGTCTGCTGCTCGAGCTAGGTCCGTGAAACTATTCGTATTGTTCGAGTCATCTTGAGAGGTGCTGTCGGTTTTCTGCACTTGACTCGAGCTGTAGGGGGGGTGCAGACTGGTAATTACAGACATCGATTTGGAGACATCAGGCGGGTCCGCCTGTCGCATGAAGAGGTCTGAACTCGGTCTCCTACTCGAGCTAGGTCCGCAGAACTATTCGTATCGCTAGAGTCATCTCGACAGGGACTGTCGGTTTTCTGTATTTTACTCGAGCTCTAGGGAAGCTACAGAGCTGATGCTTACAGAAAACGATGCAGAATAATCAGCCGCGTGCGTCTGTTGCATCCAGAGGTCTGAACTCGGTCTGCTACTCAGGTCAGCGAAACTATTCGTATTGTTCGAGTCATCTTGAGAAGTGCTGTCGGTTTTCGCAGGTAACTCAGGCTGTAGGAGAGATACAGAGCTGATACGCACAGAAACTGATTCGAAATCATCATGCGCGTTCGTCTGTTGCCTCCAGAGGTCTGAACTTGGTTTGCTACTCGGGCTAGGTCCGCAAAAATATTTGTATTCTTCGAGCCACCTTGACAGATGTTGTCCCTTTTCTGTATTCAACTCGGGCTGTAGGAGAGCTACAGAAGCAGCGTTCGTCCGTTGCATCAAGAGGTCTGAACTCGGTCTGCTACCCGAGCTAGATTCACACAATTATCCGTATTCGACCGATTTTTTTTCCAAATGGTGGTGAATTTCTTCACTGAACTCGAGCGGCCGGAAAATCAGAAGGAAATCGTGAGGCGTGAAGCATCTAGACGCTTGGTTTTGGTTTGTTGTGAACGCAGACGCCAAACGCGGATTCGTACTCTGCTACTTTCTCCCTAATGGTATTTTCTACACGCTGCAGATGAGCTACAGAACTGTTCAGCACAGCAATGGAATATCACTAGACGCCTGAGATCAATCTGCTATCAGCTCGGGCTGAAAAACTATTCGTTCTCTGCTAATTCTTTGGACATAATCTATGGTCAGGAAGCTCTACGAGTCCCCCGGCGGTAAGAAAGGTTGACGGTTTACCGCCGGCGCCCAGTACCTCGTAGAGCTCTTCGGCAAAGAGCTAAGAGGAATTCGGGCGCAGGGTGAAGCTAGTTGGCCGGCCCGACCAAAAGAGAGGATGTGGTAACCTGGGGTCGGTTTTTTTCACTTTATGCAAAATCTTGAAGTTCGTTGGTTCCCAGTTGCTGGAAGCTTAAGGGTACCTCGTAGAGCTCTTCGGCATCGATGAGCTAGAAGAATTCCGGCGCGGGGTGGAGCTAGACTGGCCGACCCGACCAAAAGAGACAATGTGTCAACTTTGGGTTGGTTTTGCTTTGATTTGAAAGATATTTGACCATTCATTTTGAGAACCGGTATTTTTCTCACGTGTAGTGGGTTATGCCGCGTCTGCCAGTTAAATTCTCAGGTCCGTAGCTGCAATATTACTATCAAAAGGCTTGCAGGAACCAACTGCGTTCCGAGTCATCTTGACACGCGTTCACGGTTTTCTGTACTTAACTCGAGATTTCGGAGAGCTACAGAGCTAATGCTTACAGAAACCGATTCAGAATCATCAGGCGCGTTCGTCTGTTGCATCCAGAGGCCTGAACTCGGTCTGGACTCGAGCTATGTCCGTCAAACTATTTGTGTTATTCGAGTCATCTTGACCAGTGATGTCGGTTTTCTGTACTCAACTCAAGATTCAGAGGACAGCTGCAGAGCTGGTAAGCACACCTTATTGATTCAGAATGATCAGGCGCGTGCGTCTGTTGCATCGAGAGGCCTGAACTCGTTCTGCTACTCGAGCTAGGTCCACAACACTGTTCGTATTTCTCAAGTTCTCTTTCGAGGCGCTGTCGGTATTCTGCACTTAACTCTAGCTGTAGCACAGCTACAGAGCTGGTACGCACAGAAACCGATACATAATCATCAAGAGCGTTTGGCTGAAGCATCTAGAGCTCTGAACAGAGTCTGCTTCTCGAGCTAAGTCCGTAAAACTATTTGTATGCGGCCGATTTTTTAGAGTTTTTTGGCTCTCGCTTAAGCTTGCTTCACGTGTTCCGAGGAGCTGGGCAAGAAGAGAGCTCTACGAGGTCCCCGGCGGTAACCAGGTTGACGGTTTACCGCCGGCGCCCATTATGCGTCGTAGAGCTCTTCGGCATCGATGAGCTAGAGGAATTCCGGCGCGGGGTGGAGCTAGTATCTCGTAGAGCTCTTCGGCATCGATGAGCTAGAGGAATTCCGGCGCGGGGTGGAGCTAGTTGGTCGACCCGAGAAGAAGAGACAATGTGATAACTTTGGGTCCGTTTTCCTAAGATTTGAAATATATTTGACAATTCATTTTGAGAAACCAGATTTGTCGCACCTGTAGTGGCTTATGCCGCGTCTGCCAGTCAAATTCTCAGGTCCGTAGGTGCAGTATTACTATCAAAACACTTGGAGGAACCGTCGTTGGACAAAACATAAAAACGTGTTTTTTCGAGTTTTTTCGGGTCTTGCTCCAGACGCTTCCTTTATGTGTACCGAGTAGCGCCGTGCGAGAAAAGAGCTCTACGAGGGCCTCGGCGTCAACCTGGTTGACGGTTCACCGCCCGTTCCAAGTTGGTCGACCCGGCCCGGGCGGACAATCTGACGACTTTGGGTCGGTTTTGCGAAGATTTAAAAGATATTTGATCATTCATTTTGGGAAAGCAGATTTTTCGCACCTGTAGTGGGTTATGCCGCGTCTGCCAGTCAAATTCTCTGGTCCGTAGGTGCAGTATTTCTAGCAAAACACTTGGCGGAACCGTCTTTGGATAAAAAATAAAATCGTGATTTTTCGAGTTTTTTGGGTCTTGCTCCAGACTCTTCCTTCATGTGTTTCGAGGAGCGCCGTGCGAGAAAAGAGTTCTACGAGGGCCCCGGCGGTAACCTGGTTGATGGTTTACCGCCGGTTCCCAGTTCTGGGGCGCTGGAGAGCTAGTTGGCAAGAAAAATCTCGACAGGACCTTTTGGTGACTTTTTGTTTGTTTTGAGCTCTAGTTTTTTTCCTTGATATTCTGCGCGCCGTCTCAATCTCAGATCGATCGGGTAGATATTGCGGTCAAAAAGCACAGGGGCGGGATCGGCCGTTTCGGGTCATCTTGATACGCGGTGACGGTTTTCTGTACATAAATTGAGCTCTAGGACAGCTACAGAGCTGATATTAACAGAAACCGTCTTAAACTCATCAGGCGCGTTCGCCTGTTGCATCCAGAGGTCTCAATTCGTTCTGGTACCCGAGCTAGGTCCGCGAAGCTATTCGTATTATTCGAGTCATCTTAAGAGGTGCTGTCGGTTTTCTGTACTTAACTCGAGCTGTAGGACAGCTACAGAGCTGATATTAGAGGTCTGAGCTCGGTTTGCTACTCGAGCTATGTCCACGAACCTATTCGTATTTTTCGAGTCATCTCGACAGGGGCTGTCGGTTTTCTGGACTTACTTCGAGCTGTAGGACAGCTACAGAGATGATACTTCATAACATCATTCGAAATCATCAGACGCGTTCATCTGTTGCATCTAGAGGTCTGAATCGGTCTGCTACTCGAGCTAGGTCCGTGCACCTATTCGTATTATTCGAGTCATCTTGACAGATGCTGTCGGTTTTCTGTACTTCACTCGAAATGTAGGAGAGCCACAGAGCTCGTCGCACATCAATCGGTTCAGCATCATCAGGCGCGTGCGTCTGTTGCATCTAGAGTTCTGAACTCAGTCTCGTATTCGAGTCTGCTATCAGCGGAGGCCGAAAAACGATTCGTTCTCTGCCAATTCTTTGGACATAATATATGGCAAGGAAGCTCTACGAGTCCCCCGGCGGTAAGAAAGGTTGACGGTTTACCGCCGGCGCCCAGTGGGCGCTACCAAGTAAGTAGAGCTTCCCTTAGCTAGTTGCTGGAAGCTTAAGAGTAATTCCCGCGCGCTGGAGAGCTAGTTGGCAAGAAACATCTCGACGGACTTTTTGCTGACTTTTGCTCGATTGAAAATTTTCTTCTCGAAATTTAACAATTCGTTTGAGCTCTAGTACTTTTTCCCAGTGATATTCGATCTTATTCCTGCTAGCCGTCTTGATCTCAGCTCGATCGGGTACCTTTCACTGCCAAAAAGCACTCTGGCGGATCGGCCGTTTCGAGTCCTCTTGACAGGCGTTGTCGTTTTTTTTGTACTTAACTCGAGATTTAGGGAAGCTACAGAGCTGATAGTCAAAGAAACCAATTCAAAATCATCAGACGCGTACGTCTGTTGAATCGAGAGGTTTGAACTCGGTCTGCTACTCGAGCTAGCTCTGCGCAACTATTCGTGTTATTCGAGTCGACAGGTGCTGTCGGTTTTTTGTGCTTAACTCGGGCTGTAGAAACGCTACAGAGCTGATACTTACAGAAACCGATTCAGAATCATCAGGCGCGTTCGTCTGTTGCATCGAGAGGTCTGAACTCGGTCTGCTACTCGAAGTAGGTCCGTAAACCTATTCGTATTCGACAGATTTTTTTTCGAAATGATGTTGAATTTCTTTACTTAACTCGAGCTGCAGATGAACTTCAGAGCTAGAGAGCTACAGAGCTGATACTTACAGAAACCGATTCAGAATCATCAAGCGCGTTTCTGCGTTGAATCCAGATGTCTCAACTCGGTCTGCTGCTCGAGCTAGGTCCGCAAATCTATTCGTATTATTCGAGTCATCTTGAGAGGTGCTGTCGGTTTTCTGTATTTAACTCGGGCTATTGCGGGGCTACAGGGCTAGCAATCACAGACCGATTCGGAGACATCAGGCGCGTCCGCCTGTCGCAGGCAGAGATCTGAACTCGGTCTGCTGCTCGAGCTAGGTCCGCAAAACTATTCGTATCGCTCGAGTCATCTCGACAGGGACTGTCGGTTTTCTGTACTTAACTCGAGCTCTAGGGGAGCTACAGAGCTGATGCGCACAGAAACTGATGCAGAATAATCAGGCGCGCTTGTCTGTTGCATCCAGAGGTCTGAACTCGGTCTGCTACTCGAGCTAGGTCCGCGAACCTATTCGTATTGTTCGAGTCATCTTGAGAGGTGCTGTCGGTTTTCGCACGTAACTCGGGCTGTAGGAGAGCTACAGAGCTGATGCGCACAGAAACTGATTCGGAATCATCATGTGCGTTCGTCTGTTGCATCCAGAGGTCTGGACTGGGTTTGCTACGCGGGCTAGATCCGCAAAACTATTCGTATTCTTCGAGTCATCTTGACAGATGTTGTCCATTTTCTGTATTGAACTCGGGCTGTAGGAAAGCTACAGAGCTGGTACGCACATAAACCGATCCAGAAACATCAGGAGCTTTTCGTCCGTTGCATCGAGAGGTCTGAACTCGGTCTGCTACCCGAGCTAGGTTTACAAAATTGTTCTTATTCGAGCGTTTTTTTTTTTTTTTTTTTTTTTTTTTTTTTTTTTTTTTTTTTTTTTTTTTTTTTTTTTTTTTTTTTTTTTTTTTTTTTTTTTTTTTTTTTTTTTTTAAAAAAAAAAAAAAAAAAAAAAACAAATTTTAATAAAAAAAAATGTATATATAAAAAAATAGATAAAACATTCTTGAACAGGTGGTGAATTTCTTCACTGGACTCGAGAGGCCGGACAATCAGAAGGAAATCGTGACGCGTGAAGCATCTAGACGCTTGGTTTGGGTCTGTTTTGAACGTGCACGCCAAACGCGGATTCGTACTCTGCTACTTTCTCCCTAATGGTATTTTCTACATGCCGCAGATGAGCTATAGAACTGTTCAGCACAGCAATGGGATATCACTAGACACCTGAGATCAATCTGCCATCTGCTCGGGCTGAAAAACATTCGTTCTCTGCTTTTTTTTCGACATAATATATGGTCAGGAAGCTCTACGAGCCCCCCGGCGGTGAGAAAGGTTGACGGTTTACCGCCGGCGCCCAGTTGGCCGACCCGGCCCCGACGGACAATGTGCGAACTTTGGGCCGGTTGGGCGAACTTTGTGCGATATTTGAACATTCGTTTCGAAAACCGGTATTTTTCGCACCTGTTGGCTTGCGCCGCGTCTGCCAGTGAAATTCTCAGGTTCGTAGCTGCAGTGCTACTATCAAAACACTTGGCGGAACCTTCGTTGGGTGAACACTAAATTTTTTCTCGAGTTTTCAGCTCACGTGTGAGAAAGCTCCCCCCACGTGTTCCGAGCAGCGCCGTGCGAAAAAAGAGCTCTACGAGGCTCCCGGCGGTAACCTGGTTGACGGTTTACCGCCGGCTCCCAGTGCCTCGTAGAGCTCTTCGGCATCGATGAGCTAGAGGAATTCGGGCGCGGGGTGCAGCTAGTTGGCCGACCCGGCCCCGACGGACAATGTGCGAACTTTGGGCCGGTTGGGCGAACATTGTGCGATATTTGACATTCGTTTCGAAAACCGGTATTTTTCGCACCTGTAGTTGGTTGTGCCGCGTCTGCCAGTGAAATTCTCAGGTCCGTAGCTGCAGTATTTGCTATTTAAGCACTTGGCGGAACCCTCTTTGAAAACTAGTTTTTGTTTTTTTCTCGAGTTTCAGCTCACGTGTGAGAAGCCCCCCCCCACGTGTTCCGAGCAGCGCCGTGCGAAAAAAAGGTGCCCGGCTCAAGCCGCATCGTGCGGACAGGAGATTTTGCCCCGCCAGATTTCGCTTCCCTCGTACATCTCTGTGTACCCAACGGGTGATCTGTCGGCGTTGGATTGATTTCTCTGTCTGATCAGTTGTTCTTGCGTGCCCCTTCCTTGTGCGGCATCATGACAGCGCAATTTTGTTCGATTAGTTCTGTTTCGACCAGTTGGAAAAGAAAAACGAGGAGAATCAAACTGGCGATTTGTAGACAAGCTGTATTTGATGTTATGCAGTTTAATGCTCGTGATCCATATTTTGTGGCTGATCCGAATACCTTCCCCGCGTTTGGCTGGTTTGATAACCTCGATGATTGTGCGCGAAGCCCATGCCCGTTTCAGGGGAACTCGGAGGAGCAGGTCAATATTTTGTTGAGTTCCTTATCGCTGCCAGAGCCGAAGACCAGTGAGAAAGACAAGAAATCGGACTTGCATCTGATTGCTGAAGTTGCTTATGTTGATTCGCATAACCTTTGGTCGCCGGCTGGGTCTGATTATTCGCAGAGTCAGGAGGAGGAGGTTTCGTCACATCATGATGTTCCCGATTCAAATGTTCCCGCTGTTGACCCAGGTGTTCTGAAAGAGGAGTTGCATGATGAGGAGTTGCAGGATGTGGGGTTGCAGAATGAGGAGTTGCTGAATGAGCAGTTGCATTATTCTCATCTTACATATTATATGGCTTCACGCTCTGAAGTGTGCCACACTTCAGCTTCTGACGCAGACCCGGCTCGCCATGGAAAGGATTGGCAGGGGGATCTTAAGGATTTCAAGGGCGAGGAGGAGGAGAATGTTCATGTTGAGTCTGTGGAGAGTTCTACGGCAGTTACTGCTGAAGAAGCGTCGCTTGCTTCTCAATCAAATGATGCTGTACTGCACGCATTTCCCTTGGATTATTCTTTGCACTCAGCTCCTTTGGATTATTCTCTGCACTCAGTTCCTTTGGATTATTCTCGAGTGCAAAGGGAAGGTGG
Source organism: Prorocentrum cordatum (assembly GCA_963575745.1). Classification (NCBI taxonomy): domain Eukaryota; class Dinophyceae; order Prorocentrales; family Prorocentraceae; genus Prorocentrum; species Prorocentrum cordatum. The sequence goes on from CAUYUJ010001213.1 coordinate 96,471, forward strand.
AGGCCCCGAGGCGCTGCCGTTGGCATCCTCGAAAACCCACGGAGAGTGCGAAGTTGACCAGCGTAAAGATAACTGTGCATCTTCCTCCCGGCTCTGTTCACATGAGTTGCAGAGCAATCGATCTGAGTGTCAGGCTGCCAGGGACTGGGCCCGTGCCAATGGCGATGCAGTTGCTCTTTGGCGGGAATTCGAACGGCTCCCGAAAAATGAGTTTCATGCTCGGATCGAGGCGCTCAAGGCATACAAACTTCGAATGGGAATTGAGAGTCCCGAGGAGGCGCCGACTCCTGAGGGGGATGCTGGCCGTGGGAAAGGCCAGAGGCACTGCAGAAACAGGAGGCGGGCAAGGGCGAAGGATCAGGCAGTTCTAACTGGCTCTTCTATGTCAAAGTCGGCCCATCAATCTACTTGCGATCCTCCCCAACCTCCGTCCTCTTTTCACGATTCAGTTTCTCCCGCTCTACCCGCCCCAATTGTGCCCTTGTTGCCCGAAGGCGACAAGGAGACGGAGGTGGATGAGTTGCATAACTATCAATCAGAGTGCGATGAGGACGCTGATTCGGATGCGGCCTCCCACGCATGGGATAATATGGCCACCCAGCGAGTGAGGGCAAATTTTTACTTGAAGCAGGCTGCTCTGCAACGTTTCTGTGAGGCTTTGCGCCGTGATGGGGAGGAGGGCGCGGACATCCAGAGAACCTGTGGGCTGTGTCGGTTGGACAAGATAAGGATGCACCGTGTTGCAGGGTGGTGCTTCGGACATTGGCGGTGCTTGACATTCTACTCAAGTGGTGCTCAACGGTTGATGGAACAACGCTTGCAGAGCCACATTAGGAACCTTTGTGTAACCTTTTGGCCTTAACTGTGGCCTTAACTGGCGCCTGGCGCTGGATATACAACGTAAACATGAACTAGTCGGCCTCCACGGTTTCTTCGTTGGAGGGCGGTCTGTGGAAGTATATGCTGCTGATCGGCTGTTGCTTTGATCAATGCAGTAAAACGGCATTGTATGGCCGTGGAACACGTTTTGGGTAGCGTTTCAACCAGCTCTTACACCATTCTCTAACCTGTTCCAACACCTTTGCATTCTCACATGTTGTGCTGCATCCTTTTCCTTGTTCCTGCATCGTATTCCGATGCCTATGCCTCAGTGGCTCGGCAGTGTGATGATAAGAGGTGCCTTCTCTAGCTACCCTGTGCTCCGTTTGGGAGTCTTAGGGCTCAGCTGTCACAGCTGTCCGCGCCCTGACTCAAACTCAAAAACCTGGTTGACGGTTTACCGCCGGCTCCCAGTTCCGGGGCGCTGAAGAGCTAGTTGGCAAGAAAAATCTCGACGGACCTTTTGCTGACTTTTCGTCGGTTGAAAATGTTGTTCTCGAAATTCAACAAGTCGTGAGCGCTAGTCTCAAGTATCCAGATGCCAGAACTCGGGCTGTTACCAAAGCTGGGACCAACAAACTATTCGTACTCTGCATCTTTTAAGAGATGATGATAACTTTCCTTAAAGTAGCTCGGACTGCAGATGGTGATGCTAGTTTTCCCCGCTGGGTGCCAGCGGTAAACCGTCAACCCGGTTACCGCTGGGGCCCTCGTAGTGCTCTTGACACGGAAAGTGCTCAGAGTACGACGAGAAAGATTTCTGGAATATCTGCTTAGCAACTCGAAGAATGTATGTTTTCGGTTTCTATACGAAGGTGGTTTCGCCACGTGTTTTCATAGTAGTACCACAGCTACGGACCTGGGAATTCTGCAGCCCGCCGAGCGATAACCCATTACAGGTGTAAGAAATGCTGGAGGTGTATAGCTTCCTGCTTGAGTTCAGTTCGCGAAACCACTACCATCTGGAAAAAATGCTCCGTTCGCATAATGTTGTGTCCAGAGGTTCAAGCAGCGCGCGCGGCGGCCCATGGCCCCTCGCGCATTGTGCGTGCGCGTGCGTTCCAAACAAGGTGCGCGTGGGCCGCCGCGCGCGCGGTTGCCCACGGCCCCTCGCGCATTGTGTTGCCCCTCGCGCATCGTGCTTTTCCATGCGAGATGCGCGTGGGCCGCCGCGCGCGCGGCGGCTTATGACCCCTCGCACATGGTGTTTTTTCCATGCAAGATGCGCGTGGGCCGCCGCGCGCCCTGCGGCCCTGGCCCCTTCGCGCAGTGTTTTTCCATGCGAGATGCGCGTTGGCCGCCGCGCGCGGCGGCCCATGGCCCTTCGCGCATTGTGTTTTTCCATGCAAGATGCGCGTGGGCCGCCGCGCGCCAGGCGGCTTATGACCCCTCGCACATGGGGTTTTTTCCATGCAAGATGCGCGTGGGCCGCCGCGCGCCCTGCGGCCCTGGCCCCTCGCGCAGTCATTTTCCATGCAAGATGCGCGTTGGCCGCCGCGCGCGCGGCGGTCCATGGCCCCTCGCGCATGGTGTTTTTTCATGCAATATGCGCGTGGACCGCCGCGCGCGCGGCAGACCCTGGCCCCTCGCGCATTGTGTTTTCCACAACAGGATGCACGGCGGCTCCTGGCTCCTCGCGCATAGTGTTTTTCCATGCAAGATGCGCGTGGAACGCCGCGTGCGCGACGGCCTTTTCTACGTTTTCGTAGATTGGTACTGCCTACAATGCGCCGACGCGCGCGAGGTGGTTCCTGCGTTGTCCGCGATAGAATGTCGCTATGCTGGCCTCGGGACTATGCAAAGTGAAACCTTAGCGCTTGCCGGATGGATTTCCAACTTAACATGCGGCCGTTACGTTTCGTCTACTGGTGCAGCCTACAATGCGCCGACGCGCGCGCGGAGGTTTCTGCAGTGTCTGCGTTAGGGATGTCGCCATGCTGGCCTGGGAACTAAAGTGAACACCTGAGGGTTGCCGGGATTTCCAACTTGACATGCGGTCTTTTCGTTTTCGTTTATTGGTGCAGCCTACAAAGCGCCGGCGCGCCCGCGCGCGCCTGTGAGGGGGATGCTGAGATGGATGAGAAAGAGGAGTCGGAGGAGGAGTCGGAGTCGGAGTCGGAGTCGGAGGAGGAGGAGGGGGAGGAGGAGGAGGAGGAGGAGGAGGAGGAGGAGGAGGGGGAGGAGGAGGAGGAGGAGGAGGAGGAGGAGGCGAGGAGGAAGAGGAGGAGGCGGAAGAGGAGAGGATGAGGAATAAAAAACATAATCATCAACATACTAATAATGATATACGAAACAGAAGAATACTAATAATAATACTCATAATAATAAGAACACATAAGAGGAATAATACTGATGATAATAAGAAAAGGAGGAGGAGGAGGAGAGGAGGAGGAGGAGGAGTAGGAGGAGGAGGTGAGGAGGAGGAGGAGGAGGAGGAGGAGGAGGAGGAAGGATAAGGAGGAAGGAGGAAGGAGGAAAGGAAAAGGAGGAGGAGGAGGAGGAGGAGGAGGAGGAGAGGAGGAAGACAGGAGGAGGAGGAGGAGGAGGAGGAGGAGGAGGAGGAGGAGGAGGAGGAGGAGGAGGAGGAGGAGGAGGAGGAGGAACAGGCAACAAACGGAAGTATGGTCAGGGTGGGGAGTGTGGGCAAGAGGGGAAGGGAAGACATGGACGATGACGAAGAGCAGAAGGACCGGGAGGAGGATGATGAAGATGGGCAGCCTTTAGGCCCAAGGCGACAGCGGGGGGCGGAACAGCCCCTGTCGGCGGGCCGCAGGCGAGTTGCCCTTTCTTTTTATCTCTCCCTCTTCCTGCTGCCCCGTTTGTTTCGTCTCCCCTCCTGCCCGTCATCCCTCCTCTCTCCTCCCTCCGTTCTCGTCCCTTGTCCCTCCATCTCTTTCATGTTTCTTCTCCCTGATTTCTTGCTGCTTCTTCTCGTAATCCTCTCCCTCCTCTCCCCGTTTGTCTTCCCTCATTCCCCTCGTCGTCGCCATCCATCTCCTCCACCGTCGACTCTTTCATCTCTTGTTCCTCTTCCTCATCATCTTCCTCATCTTTGTCTCCCTGATCCTCTTCCCCCCCTCCTCCTCCCCCTCCTCGTCCTCTAGCTCCTCCCGTGTCCCTTTTACATTATCCAGTTTATCTGCTGCGCCTTCCTTCTCCGACTTGTCAGGTTGCTTGTACACGGCCCAAGTGGACTCGAAAGGTACACCCAGGTGGCATCCGAGATACTCCCCCTCATTGTTCTCGTCCTGGGTCCATCTTCATCCCCCTTCTCCCCCGACCCCGCCTGCCTCCTTTTTCTCGTCATTCTCCTTTTGTTCTTTTTCATATTCTTCCTCGTCTTCGCTTCTCCGCACTCCTCAGTCTTCCTGTGGGATGTGGTGCTTATGAGTGCCGCACGCCCCTGGCAGCTGCTCGCGTGACGGGCACTTCCGCGTACGGCCGATCCGATCCAGTCTCCCTGACGCCCCCCTCCGCTCCTCACGGGCCTCCGCTCGCGCCACCGCGGCAGCCGCTCCGTTCCGACGCCTGCCTGCCATTTTTTTGCTCCCCGCAGGCCCTCTGCACTCCTCCCGTTCGAGGGTCGACAGCGCGGCCAGCAACAAAAGCAGAAAGATCTTTGCCTCCCGCAGGCCCGCCCTCGACTCCGGGGGCCCGGATGGAGGAGCTCGTGGAGAACCCCGGCGGCTGTGCCTCGTTCTGCCCGAATCCCTTCAAGAAGGATGCCGCTGCCCGGGCCGGCGGCGCGCGCGAGCTGTCGGCGCGAGCGGGGCCGCTTTCCAAGAGGGCGGCGTGCCTTCTCAGAGGGTTAGGGGCCTTCGTGCAAGGGCCCGGAGGCTTCCGAGAAGGCTTCTCAGACGGCTTCTTCGCAGCCAGGAGGACTTCTCTCCACGCGCCTTTCAGAAGGCCCGCTCCTCGCGCTGCCCCGTCGTGCGCGCCGCCAACCAAGCGCTCGTCGGGCTCGTCGACCGGTCTCGTGTGCAGGTCCCGCTGAAGACGGCGGGCAGTGTCAGTGACCGAGGTGAGTGCAGGTCGTCGCAGCAGTCGCACTGGCAGTCCTGGAGTCGGTGGTCAAGCGGCATAGGGCAGTACCGGAGGGAACAGCAGCGTTGACAGCAGAGGCTTCCGTGGTAGCGTTGGCAGTGATGCCCGTGGTGCGGGTAGTCGCACTCGCAGACACATGCCAATGTACCAGCTAGATCTGTAGTGATGACAGCCACGCCAGCAATTACTGGCCATGCAGTTGTATTGATATGCGGGAACAGGCGTACTGGTTCGCAGCGCTAGCGTGTGGCAATCGTCATGGACGTGAGTTGTACAGAGGATGATGACGGATGATGATGACGGATGATGATGATGATGATGATGATGATGATGATGATGATGATGATGATGATGATGATGATGATGATGATGATGATGATGATGATGATGATCCGATGATGATGATGATGATGACGATGATGAGGATGATGATGCTGATGCTGCTGATGATGATGCTGATGCTGATGTTGATTATGATTCTGATGATGATGATGAATATGATGATGAATATGATGAATCTGATGATGATGATGATGATGATGATGATGATGATGATGATGCTGCTGCTGCTGCTGATAATGATGTTTATGATGATGCTGATGATGACACTGCTGCTGACGATGATAATGATGATGCTCAGGATGATGATGCTGACGATGATGACCTTGATAAGGGTGATGATGTTGATGATGATGGTCGTGGTGATGATGGTGATGAGGATGCTGCTGCTGCTGCTGATGATGATGATGATGATGCCAGCTGATGCTGGTGATGATGTCGATGACGATGACGATGACCATGACGATGATGATGGTGGTCATGATGATGATAGTGATGCTGCTGCTGATGATGATGACGACGATGTCGATGACGATAACGTCGATGATGATGCTGCTGATGCTGTTGCTGATGATGATGATGCTGATGCTGATGTTGATTATGATGCTGCTGATTATGATGATACTGATGATGCTCTTGCTGATGATGCTGATGCTGATGGTGATGATGACGATGATGATGCTGATGCTGCTGATGATGACGATGATGATGGTGATGATGATGATGCTGTGATGATGATGATGATGATGATGATGATGATGATGATGA
>CAUYUJ010001214.1:0-40000 GCA_963575745.1 Prorocentrum cordatum
GCGGCGCGGCGGCGGTTTGGCAGCGGGGGGCGGCGGCGGCGGCGGCGGCGGCGGCGGCGGCGGCGGCGGCGGCGGCGGCGGATTGGCCCCCAGTAGCTGTCCATCCCAAGGCGACTGCTGAATATGCTCAGGCTCGGGCTAGACTCGGGTGCTACGTATGTGTTGGGAGGGCGGGTGGGAGTGAGCGAGACGGCTTGCGGGCGGGGAGGGGGTAACTCGACCCCTCCCCCTACCCCCTCCCCTGGACCTGGACGGGAGGTTTCGCTGGTAGTTGGAGCGTCCAAGATGGCCAAAGATGGCTCCAAAAGCGCCACGGGGAACCCAAGATGAGCTCCAAGATTGCTCAAGCTAGCCTCAGATGCCTCAAGATGGCTCCGAAGATGCTCCAATAGGCCCGAAGACCGCCCCAAGACGGCTCCAAGAGGCCAACTAGCTTTCCCAGGAGGCCTCCAAGAGGCCAAAATCCTTCAAAAACCTAAGGAAAATCAATGTTTGTTGCTTTCTCGCCTTTTCGCTTCCGATGGCCATTCGAGGCCTCAAGATGGCCCCAAGATGGCCCAATAGGGCCCCAAGAGGGGCCCAAGATGGCCCCAAGACGGCCCCAAGAGCGCCCAAGAGTGCCCCAAGAGCGCTCCAAGAGGGGCCCAAGAGGCGTTTTTAGGCGCTCTAGAAGGGCAGGGCGAATCCGGACCCTCCCTTTCTTTGATCGATCTCCTCCAAGATGGCCCCAAGAGCGCCCCCAAGGCCCCCAAGAGCGCCGCAAGAGGGCCCCAAGAGGCGCCCAGGAGGCCCCAAGAGGCCCCCAAGAGGCCCCCAAGAGGCTCCCAAGAGACCCCCAAGAGGCCTCAAGAGGCTCCCCGAGGCACCCAAGACGCTTCAAGAGGCCTCCGGGATCGCCAAGGCGCTCCCAAGAGACCCCCAAGAGGCCTTCAGGACGCTCCTAAGAGACATCCGAAGAGACTCCGAAAGGCATCCAAGAAGCCTCTGGCCATTTTGCACGCCCTTCTCCTCCTCCTCCTGCTCCTCCTCCTCCTCCTCCTCCTCCTCTCCTCCTCCTCCTCCTCCTCCTCTCCCTTCCTCCTCCTCTCCTCCTCCCTCCTCCCCCCCTCCCTCTCCCACCTCCTCCCTCCTCCTCTCAGTTCCTCCTCCTTCCTCCTCCTCCTCCCTCCTCCTCATCATCATCATCTCTTCCCCTTCCTCCTCCTCCCGCCTTCCATAAGAGTAAGACATTTCTATATATGTATATATATTTCTATGTGCTATATAATATAATATATATCCATATATATATTCCCTATATATATATAATATATATATATATATATATATATATATATATACTCCCGCAGGCGGAACCGCCAGCGGCAGGCGGTCACGGTCGGGCTGCGGCCGCGACGAGGGGGCGGGCGCGCGCGGGGCCGCGGTCAGGCGGCGGGCAGCGGCAACCCAGGGCGTCTGAGAAGCCAGGGCGTGCAAATCCAGGGAGTCTGCCGGGCAGCCCCTGAGGTGAACATGCAACGGCACATCCAGGGAGTCTGAGAGGTCAGCCACCGAGGAGAGCCGAGCGCAGCCAAAATGGCGCGCTAGGCGTTCCCGCCGTGAACGAAACGGACGAACAGAGGTAGGGAACGATTTCCGTGCGGGACGTCGATCCAAGGAGTCTGACGGGTATGGGCAGACTGACACTGGTGAAGCAGTCCAGCGGGAAAAGTAAACTGACGGCGCCAGCGAACCGTCGCGACGTCAGAACTCGCATCCAGGGAGTAGAAGCCTAAATCGCCCGAGGAAGAACCTTCCACTGCTGAGATGCGCCTGCGTCCAAGAAACCAGCGATCTGGTCAGAACGCAGCAAGGTGCACGAAGCCCCACGGTGAGAACTCGTTGGTCGCTGAGAAGTGCACCGGTCAATGCGACCCAGCGCCACCCACACGCCTACGTATGGTAGCACCCGAGGGACGGGACCGTCGTATACCCAAGACGCGTCCCTCACAGCCACATCGTTCCAGGGGGCACGGCTGAAGGCCGTAGAAGCTGGTAGAATCCAGGGGGTGGCGCAGTCTATGGACAGGCGAAAACCGCCGGATCGCCCACAAGCGCGCGCGAGGCTGGGCCTAGCAGGTGAAAACAGAACAGTGAGGCCAGGGGCCCCGGGTCCACACGCAACCGAGATTGCCGTGTGGACGATATTACTGGCACGCACACTTGTATCCAAAGGCAGGAAGTGCGCGTGCCAGGGGGGGCGGCAGAAAGCCGCAAGCAGGTATATAAGGGGAGAGGAGCAGGAGGGCGAGGGAGGGGAGGCACGGGGCGATCCAGAACGGCGATCGGAGAACGGGCGAGATCGACCCGATCAACTAGGGGACCAGCCCCGACAGCGGGATCGGCAGAGATCCAGGTAGCGTGGGCGCGCGAGGCAGTCCCGTGGACCACCCAGGCGTCGTCCCCAGGGAAGGTCGAATACGATCGATCGTTTCAGTGGAAGAGCGTGCCTCCCTGCGGCCACTGCTACCAGGCTCACCCGTCTCTCGCTCTCTTCCTCCTGGCTGAAGGCCAGTCTCTTCTGTGAGGTGCTGCGCGGGGGCTGGGCGCGACTCTGGTGTCGGCGCCCGTGCCTCCAGGGAGAAGGGCGTCAGGAGTCCCAGGAGGGTCGAGGTCGCCTCCCCTCGTGGTCACGGCCTCGGCGCCTCTCTCTAAGTCCATTGGAACTGTTTCTGGATCCTGAGCTGAAGGCTCGCCACTTCTGCGGTTGCCCAGAACGCCCTGGACCCTCGAGCTGAAGGCACGTCCAGCGCGGGAGTCTCGAGCGGAAGGCTCGTCACGTCCGCGACGGTCCGACTGGGGGCGGGTGGCTGACGAAAGTCTTCGGGATTACGGGCGTGTCCAGGGAGTTGACTGGTCGTTGCATCGACCCCGGCGCCGTGGCGTCCGCTTGGCGCGTCCCAGGCAGCTGGGTCGATCAAAGCTGCTGTCTCGCTGGGAGCTCCTCGGGCTGAAGGCCCATTCTCTGCGTGCTCAGCATCGTCAACTCCCGGAACGGCGGCAGGCGAGCGGCGCCTCCCGTCGCCGCTCGTGGCCACCTGCCCAGCAGCACTCTCGACGACCATTGGGGCTGTCTCCGATTCTCGAGCTGAAGGCCCACTTCTCAAAGGTTGCTGGCTGTGCCTTGGAGCCTCGAGCTGAAGGCTCGTTCTGCTGCATCACAGGTCGCTACGAGGGCTGAAGGCCCGTCTTCTACGTCCGCTCTGCTGCATCCCGATACGCCTTGGGCTCTCGAGCTGAAGGCTCGTTCAGAGCGAGTATCTCGAGCTGAGGGCTCGCCACTTCCGCGACTGTCCGACTGGGGGGCGGGTGTCTGACGAAAGTCTTCGGAATTCCAGGAGTGTCCAAGGAGTTGACTGCTCGATGCATCGCCCTCGGCTCCGAGCGGCCCGCTTGGGGCATCCCAGGCTGCGGGGTCGGTCAAGGCTGCTGTCTCTCTGGGAGCTCCTCGGGCTGAAGGCCCATTCTCTGCGCGTGCGATGCTGTCAACTCCAGGAAGGGCGGCAGGCGCGCGGCGACTCCCGACGCCACTCGTGCCCGCCCGCCCGGCAGCACTCCAGAGGAAAGCCGATGCCGTCTCCGAATCTCGATCTGAAGGCTCGTCGCCTCTGAGGTTGCCGGATGTGCCTTGGGGTCTCGAGCTGAAGGCTCGCTCTGCTGCATTACTGGTCGCTCCAAGGGCTGAAAGGCCCATCGTCTACGCCCATTCTGCTGCATCCCGCTAGTGTCCAGGGAGTTGACTGGTCGCTTCATCGGCCACGGCGCTGAGGCGTCCGCTTGGGGCGCCCCAGGCTGCCGGGTCGATCAAAGCTGCTGTCTCGCTGGGAGCTCTCGGGGGCGCGGGCGGAACGCGCTCGGTCCGGCTCGTCCTTTCTGAAGCAGAGATGGGGGAGGAAACGGTAGCCAGGGGGGGGGGCAAAGGGAAAGGAGGTGGTGGCCGACAGCCCCGGCGACTGGCAATGTGATAGCTTGGGCTCATGCCGCGCGCCGATAGGAAGGAGGAGCGGCCAGAGTGAAATGATGTGAAGCAAGGGCGGGCGCGCCCGCAGCTTAGGTGGCGACCTTCCATTGTTTCTGGTCCATCTTGGGTGCGCGGCGAACGGCGTGGCCCTTCGCCGCCTGGCGACCCCTGCCCGCGCCGCCACTTTCACCCGGGTGCCGAAGCCGCACCTGCGCCCAGTCAACGCCGAGGTCCAGTGCGTCGCCCATGGCCCGCACGTCGCAGTTATGGCGGCGGAAGGACAACAGGAAGCTGACGCGCGTTTGCTGGTCGCGCCGCCGAGGGTCGAGCGCGCCCTTGCGGCTAGGCACGGCGCGCTGCCGGGCGAACGCGTGCCAGGCGCCTGTGAACCTCGCTCCCAGGGAGGCCTGAAGCCGCTTCATCGTCTCGCCAGGTGTCTCCCCGGGGAGGTCCCACTGGATGTCGCCGATCTTAGTTTTATATAGCTGCTGTCCCGTGTCTCGGTCTAAAGGTTCTGGACAGTGACGCGCGGCGGGACCCCCAACCAGGGGCGGGGTGGTCAGCGGCTGGTCCTCGGCGCGGGGCCTGCCGCTGCTTCTGCGGATGCTGCTGCTGCGTCCGCCGCCTGCCGTCTGCCGCCCACCCGACCCGCCAGCGCGGTCGGCGTCGCTGGCCAGGTTTCGGCCCAGGGGCAGCGGGGAGACTGGAGGGCGGCCAGTCGCAGAGGCTAGGCAGGGCGTCCACCCGCTGCCACGAAGACGCGCTGGGGGAACGTGCCGGCCGCACTGCCGGCGCTCCTCGGCGCTCGAGCTCGCGCCCTTGCTTGGGAGGGAGGGGCCGGGGCAGGTGGTGTCAGCCAGGGGAGTGAGGCGGTGGGTGGTTGTCTGTTCCTGTTCTTGCCCGTGCCCCCTTTTCTGCGCTGGCGCTACTTCCGCGCCCTCCCCGTGAGCGGCCGGCAGCTCCTGCTCATCGGGCTCTTCCGGCTCCTGCTCCGCATGCTGCTCGCGCACGCTGCTCCGCGACTGTTCCGACTGGTTGGGCCCGCCGCCGGAATCGTCTATGGCTTCGCGGGGCGCGGCGGCAACTGGCGCGCGGAAGTCTGGCGGGGACTTGCGGGTTGGCGCGGGCCGCGCGGTTGGCCGCCAAGTAAAGGCCGAGTCGCCTCCAGCAGCTGGGGCTGAGAGGACTGCTGAACTGTGGTGAGCGGGGGCAGGCCCCTCCCGTTGACGCTCGCCATCAGACCCGCGCCCGCCCTCGCCCACGAGCGCGCCCCCGTCTGTCGCAGCGTGACTTTCGTCAAGTGTGGGAGTGCTGCGGGTCGCACCTGGCCCAGGCACGTTGCCAGACGCCGTTTCTTTCGCCAGGTCTGGGGTCGCCTTCCTCAGCGTGGTCCGGCCTTCGGGCGCGAGCGGCTGCGGCTCGCTGTCCGTTCGGGCAGATTTGCTGGCAGGGGAACGAGGGCGAATGGGCGCGAAGGGACTTCTCTCGATAAACTGGCGGATGGCCTCGACGTCCTGCCTCTGCAAGGCGCGTTCGTGGTTGCCCGGCAAGGGGTCTTCGAGAGTGCCAGGGGCGGCGGCGGGCGGAGTCCCAGCGGGGCGTTGTTGGGTCTCGCCGCCAACCAGCTGTGTCGACAGCCCCAGGCTTTGCAAGTGGTGGGCTCCGTGTCGACCGTCGGCCACGGGGATGGCCTCGGAGGCGCTGGCTGGAGGGTCGGTGCCGATCGCAAACACGTGCCCGTCTGTGGCCCGCGCGCACGCGCGCTCCGGTGTGAACTCCTGACCCTGGATGCTGCGAGGAGGCTCGGGATAACCTCCACCGTCTGCTCGGGGAGGCGTCGTGGAACTCTTCTCGGAAGGAGGCTGGTCATCGACTGCGGGCGCCCCCTCAGCAGCAATCCCACCTGTCGCCAAGATACTGCTGCCAGGGGGGGGGCAATGGGCTACGACCTCGCTGGAAGCTCCTCGGGCTGAAGGCCCGCTTTCTGCGTGTTCGGCCCCGTCAAATCCGGGAGGGGCGGCGGGCGAGGAGCACCTCCCGTCGCCGCTCGTGGCCACATGCCCGTCAGCACTCTCGGCAGCCCTTGGTGCCGTCCCCGATTCTCGAGCTGAAGGCTCGTCACCTCTGAGGTGGCTGGATGCGCCTTGGAGTCTCGAGCTGACGGCCCGCTCTGCTGTGTCACAGGTCGCTCCAAGGGCTGAAGGCCCATCTTCTATGTCAATTCTGCTACCTCTTGGACCCTCGAGCTGAAGGCGCGCTCCGTATGAGAATCTCGAGCTGAAGGCTCGTCACGTCCGCGCCTGTCTGACTGGGGGGCGGGCGGCTGACGAAAGTCTTCGGGATTAAGGGAGTGTCCAGGGAGTTGACTGGTCGCGGGATCGACCATGGCGCCGAAGCGTCCGCTTGGGGCGCCCGCGGCTGCTGGGTCGATCGAAGCTGCTGTCTCGCTGGGAGCTCCTCGGGCTGAAGGCCCGTTGTCTGTTCGAGTAGTGCTGTCAACTCCAGGGAAGGCGGGCACGTGGCGACTCCTGTCGCCGCTTGTGGCCACATGCCCAGCAGCGCTCCCGAAGACCATTAGTGCCGTCTCAGGCTCTCGAGCTGAAGGCTCTTCATTTCTGAGGTTGCTAGATGTACCTTGGCGCCTGGAGCTGAAGGCTCGCTCAACTGTGTCAAAAGTCGCTCCAAGGGCTGAAGGCCCATCTTCTATGTTCAATTCGCAACTGAAGGCTGCTTCACTCAGCGCAGAAGCATCCAGGAGGGGAGGTTCGGCGGAGTGAAGGCGAAGCGTCTAGAATTTCCCTATAGTTTTTTCATGATTTTAGCGTTCTCGCCTTTTTCGACCTCTTAGAAGCTCACGGCCGCCCAGGCAGCCGCCAACATTTTCCCAAAAAGGCCGCAAAAGCCCCCCCCCCAAGGGGGCCCCCAAGCGGCGGCCCCAAAACGGCCCGAAGAGGCCCCCAAGACGATCCAAAAAACGCCTGAGACGGCCCAAAAGGACCCCAAGAGAACCCCAAGGCGGCCGCGAGAGGCCCCCAAGACGGCCTCCGAAAGGGCGGAACGGCGCAGAAACGCCCCAAGACGGCCCAAGGCGCCCCCAAGAGGCCCCGAGAGGCCCCCAAAAGGCCCCCAAGGGGCCCCAAACAAACCTCAAGAGTCCTCCAAAAAGTCCCCAAGAAGCCACCAAGAGGCCTCAAAGAAACCCCCCCAAGGCCACACAACGGCTGGAGTGTAATGTTATCCCCCCCCCCCGTGGGCGAACTGCGGGGCAGCACCAGCCAGGTGAAGTTGGTCACGGCGGCGCCCATGATTAGAGCTGGCGCTGGAAGGGAAAATGGGGAGGGAGTATGAGAAGGAGAAGGGGAAAGGCTCCAAAGAACTCCCCAAGAGGCCCAAAGAAGCTTCCAATGGGGCCTCCAGGAGGCCCCCAGGAGGCTCCCAAGAAGCCCCGCGACGACGTGACTGTACGTGCTCCGGACGTGCGCCCCGCGAAGCGAGAGCAATCCACGTCCGGAGGTGACGTGTTGCCGGAGGCAGGTCTGCGGAGGCTATAATGCAACGTATCCAATGTATCCAATGACTGCATAATTGCTACATATTGTATTGTGTTACATTATTATGTGCCCCCCTAATAACCCCCCCCCAGGGGCCACACCACTTCCGCCGACCCAAAATCGCCCCTCCCTCCTGCGCTTCAAAAATCTACAACACCCAACCCAAACCTATGGAAAATCGATGACTTGGGCCCCGTCGCCCTCTTGGGGCCCAACGAGGGCGTCCAGACGGCCCAAGATGGCTTCTGAACGGGCGAAGACGGCCCGACATTGCCCCAAGAGGGCCCAAAAAACCCCGAGGATGGCCCAAGAGGGCCCCACGAGCGCCCACAACTGCGCCTCCAGAGTCCAACATCATATTTTTCTTTCTTATATATATATATATTATATATATATATATATATATATATATATATATATGTTTTTAAACATTAACGTTCTCGCCTTTTTTTTCGGCCCTCAGAGGCCCATGACGGCCCGAACAGCTTCCAAAATGGCCCCATAAAGGCCCCAGAGGCTCCGAAGAGGGTCTCAAAACGGCCCACGTGGGCTCCAAGACGCCCCAAAGATGCCCCCAAGACGGTCCCAGAGGCCCCCCGAACGGCCCAAGAGGACCCCAAGAGAGACCCAAGGCGGCCGCGAAAGGCCTTTAAAAGGGCCTCCCAAGGGGCGAAACGGCGCAAAAGCGCCGCAAGACAACCGAGCACGCCCCCAAAAGGCCCCAAGAGGCCCCCAAGAGGCTCCAAGAATCCCCCAAGAGGTCTCTAAAAACCCACAAGAAGCTTCCAAGAGGCTTCAAAGAAGCCTCCAAAAGGCCACGCAACGACTGGACAATAATATAGTTTTTTCCTTCTGGGCGAACCGCGGCGCAGCGCCAGCCAGGTTGAAATTCGTCACGGCGGCGCCCATGATTAGAGCCGGCGTTTGAAGAGAGGAAATCCACGTCCGGAAGTGCCGTGCTCAGCGGCAGCGTTTTCCGCGGATGCTGTACTGCAACGTATCCATTGCATCACAGAATTGCATAATTTCTACACGTTGTCTCGTGTTACATGATGATATCTCCCCCCTGACCCCCCCAGGGGCTACGCCACATCCATCGACCCAACCTGGCGACCCACTTTTGGGGCCCCAAGACCTACCAACACCTATGTAAAATCTATGATTTCGGCTGCTTGGGCCTCTTGGGGGGCCACGAGGGCGTCAGGACGGCTCAAGATGGCCTCTGTGCAGGCCAAGACGGCCCAAGATGGCCCCAAGGGGGCCTAGCAAGGCCCCAAGAAGCCCCAAAACGGCCCCAAGAGGACCCTCAAGAACGCCTCCAGAAGTCCAAATCTTTGATTTTCCTAGGGTTTTTGAAGATTTCAGCGTTCACGCCTATTTCGACTCTTAGAAGTCCAAGACGACCGAAACAGCCTCCGAACGGCCCCCAAACGGCCCAAAACGCCCTCAAGAGAGCTGCAAAACGGCCCAAGAGGGCCCCCAGACAGCCCAAAGAGGCCGCCTAGATGCCCCAAGAGGCCCCCAAGACGGCCCAAGAGTACCCCAAGACAGTCTCCAAAGGGACCTGACAGCGCAATAGCGCCCCCAAGACGCCCACACGAGGCTCCGAGAGGCCCCCAAGAGGCCCCCCAAAGGCCCCCAAGAGGCCTCCCAGACGCCCCCGCGAGGACCCAAGAGGCCCCAAAGAGGCCTCCACGAGGCCCCCGGAGTCCCGACAACGACTGGACTGTACGTGCTCCGGACGTGCACCCCGCGAAGCGAAAGGAATCCACGTCCGGAGGTGACGTGTTGCCGGAGGCAGGTCCGCGGATAATGCAACGTATCCAGTGTGTCTAATGAGTGCATAATTGTTACATATTGCATTGTGATACATTATTATGTACCCCCCTAACCCCCCCCAGGGGCCACGCCACTTCCGCCGACCCAAAGTGGCCCCTCCCTCCTGCGCCTCAAAAACCTGCATAATCCAACCAAAACCTATGGAAGATCTGTGATTTGGGCCCCGTCGCCCTCTTGGGGCCCCACGAGGGCGTCCACACGGCCCAAGATGGCTTCTGAACGGCTCAAGACGGCCCCAAGACGGCCCGACATTGTCCCAAGAGGGCCCAAGAACCCCCGAGGATGGCCCAAGAGGGCCCCACGGGCGCCCGCAACTGCGCTTCCAGAAGCCCGAATCATTAATTTTCCCACGTAAAAAAAAAAATGATTTTAGCGTTCTCGCCTTTTTTTCGTTTCTCAGAGGCCCATGACGGCCCAACCAGCTTCCAAAATTGCCCCATAGAGGCCCCAGAGGCTCCGAAGAGGGTCTCAAAACGGCCCAAGAAGGCCCCAAAACGCCCCAAAAAGGCCCCCGAACGGCCCAAGAGGACACCAAAAGAGACCCAAGGCGGCCGCGAGAGGCCTCCAAAAGGGCCTCCCAAGGGGCGAAACGGCGCAAACGTGCCGCAAAACAGCCGAACACGCCCCCAAGAGGCCCTCCCAGGGGCCACATCACTTCCGCCGACCCAAAGTGGCCCCTCCCTCCTGCGCCTCAGAAACCTACAACATCCAACCCAAACCTATGGAAAATCTGTGATTTGGGCCCCGTCGCCCTCTTGGGGCCCCACGAGGGCGTCCAGACGGCCCAAGATTCATTGTGAAAGTTGGAAACCTTTAAAAACAAACGTGACCAGACAGCGCAAGAGCGCCCCCAAAACGCCCACACGCGGCTCCGAGAGGCCCCCAAGAGGCCTCCCAGAGGCCCCCAAGAGGCCTCCCAGACGCCCTCACGAGGACCGAAGATGCCCCAAAAAGGCCTCCAAGGGGCCCCCAAGAAATTTCCAGAGGCCCGACAACGACTGGACTGTACGTGCTCCGGACGTGCACCCCGCGAAGCGAAAGGAATCCACGTCCGGAGGTGACGTGTTGCCGGAGGCAGGTCCGCGGATGCTATAATGCAACGTATCCGCTGTGTCTAATGATTGCATACTTACTACATATTGTATTGTGTTACATTATTATGTACTACCCCCCATACCCCCCCAGGGGCCACGCCACTTCCGCCGACCCAAAGTGGCCCCTCCCTCCTGCGCCTCAAAAACCTACAACATCCAACCAAAACCTATGGTAAATCTATGATTTGGGCCCCGTGGCCCTCTTGGGGCCCCACGAGGGCGTCCACACGGCCCAAGATAGCCTCTGAACGGGCCAAGACGGCCCCCAAACGGCCCGACATTGTCCCAAGAGAGCCCAAGAAACCCCGAGGATGGCCCAAGAGGGCCCCGCGAGCGCCCACAACTGCGCCTCCAGAAGCCAAAATCCTGTATTTTCCTTTGGCTGTTTTGTATGATTTTAACGGTCTGGCCTTCTTTTCGGCCCTCGGAAGCCCATGACGGCCCGAACAGCTTCCAAAATGGCCCCATAAAAAGCCCCAGGGGCCCCGAAGATGGTTTCAAAACGGCCCAAGAGGGCTCCAAGACGCTCCGAAGAGGCCCCCAAGAAGGTTCAAGAGGCTCCCAAAACGGCCCGAGAGGACCCCAAGAGAGACCCAAGGCGGCCGCGAGAAGCTTCCAAAAGGGCCTCCCGAGGGGCGAAACGGCGCCAAAGCGCCGCAAGACAGCCGATCACGCCCGCAAGAGGCCCCAAGAGGCCCCAAGAGGCCCCAAGAAACCCCCAAGAGGCCTCTACAAAACCAACAAGAAGCTTCCAAGAGGCCTCAAAGAAGCCTCCAAAAGGCCACACAACGACTGGACGGTAATGTCGTTTTTTCCCTCTGGGCGAACCGCGGTGCAGCGCCAGTCAGGTGGAATTTGTCACGGCGGCGCCCATGATTAGAGCCTGCGTTTGAAGGGAGGAAATCCACGTCCGGAAGTGACGTGCTCAGCGGCAGCGTTTTCCGCGGAAGCTGTACTGCAACGTATCCATTGCATCACAGAGTTGCATAATTGCTACACATTGTCTTCTGTTACATGATTATGTCTCCCCCCCCTGACCCCCCCAGGGGCTACGCCACATCCATCGACCCAACCTGGCGACCCACTTTTGGGGCCCCAAGACCTACCAACACCTATGTAAAATCTAGGATTTCGGCTGCTTGGGCCTCTTGGGGGGCCACGAGGGCATCAGGACGGCTCAAGATGGCCTCTGTGCAGGCCGAGACGGCCCAAGATGGCCCCAAGGGGGCCCAGCAAGGCCCCAAGAAGGCCCAAGACGGCCCCAAGAGGACCCTCAAGAACGCCTCCAGAAGTCAAAATCTTTGATTTTCCTAGGGTTTTTGAAGATTTCAGCGTTCACGCCTATTTCGACTCTTAGAAATCCAAGACGGCCGAAACAGCCTCCGAACGGCCCCCAAACGGCCCAAGACGCCCTCAAGAGAGCTGCAAAACGGCCCAAGAGGGCCCCCAGACAGCCCAAAGAGGCCGCCTAGATGCCCGAAGAGGCCCCCAAGACGGCCCAAGAGTACCCCAAGACAGTCTCCGAAGGGACCAGACAGCGCAATAGCGCCCCCAAGACGCCCACACGGGGCTCCGAGAGGTCCCCAAGAGGCCCCCCAAAGGCCCCCAAGAGGCCTCCCAGACGCCCCCGCGAGGACCCAAGAGGCCCCAAAGAGGCCTCCACGGGGCCCCCAAAAAGTTCCCAGAATCCCGACAACAACTGGACTGTACGTGCTCCGGACGTGCACCCCGCGAAGCGAGAGGAATCCACGTCTGGAAGTGACGTGTTGCCGGAGGCAGGTCCGCGGATGCGCTGTAATGCAACGTACCCAGTGTCTTCAATGATCGCATATTTTGGTGCCTATTGTTTTATGTTTCATTATCATGTCCCCCCTAAACCCCCACGCCACATCCGCCGACCAGGATGCCCCCCCCTTTCTGGAGCCCAAATACGTACAACAACCTATGGGAAATCAAAGATTTGGTCCTTGGGAAATCAACGATTTGGTCAATGATTGCATCAGTTGTGCATGTTGTTCTATGTTTCATTATCATGCCTCCCCCGCTAACCCCTCCAGGGGCTAGGCCACATCCGCCGACCAGGATGGCCCCCCCTCCCATTTCTTGAGCCCCAAAATGCACCACAACCCATAGCAAATCAATGATTTGGGCCCTGGGACCTCTTGGGGGTCCTAGAGTGCGTCAAGACGGCTCAAGATGGCCTCAAGACGGGCCAATACGACACCAAGACGGTCCAAGATGGCCCCAAGCGGGGCCCACAAACCGCGAAGAAGGCCCAATAGCTCCCCAAGAAGACCCCCAAGAGCGTCTCCAGATGCCAAAATCTTTTTCATCCGTAGGTTTTTGAAGGATTTCAGCGTTCTAGTCTTTATCTATCCTTAGAGGTCCATGACGGCCCAAGCAGTCTCCAAAATTGTCCCAGGACGCCCCCAAGATGGCCCAAAGAGGCCCCCAGGACGGTCCAAGGGGCCTCCAAGACGGCCCAAGAGGACCCCAAGAGTGCCCTAATGCGGCCGCGAGAGGCCTCCAAAAGGGCCTCCCAAGGGGCGAAACGGCGCAAGAGCGCCCCAAGACGGCCCAAGACGCCCCCAAGAGGCCCCGATGAAGCCGCCAAGAGGCCCCAAGAAGCCCGCAAGAGGCCTCCAAGGAACCCCAAAGAGGCTTCCACCAGGCCCCACAATGTCTGGACTGCACGTGCTCCTGCTCTGGACGTGTACCCCGCGAAACGAAAGGAATCCACGTCCGGAAGTGACGTGTTGCCGGAGGCATGTCCGCGGATACTGTAATGCAACGTACCCAGTGTCTTCAATGATCGCATCTTTTGGTGCCTATTGTTTTATGTTTCATTCTCATGTCTCCCCCCCTAACCCCTCACGCCACATCCGCCGACCAGGATGCCCCCCCCCCCCCTTTCTGGAGCTCAAATACGTACAACAACCTATGGGAAATCAACGATTTGGTCCTCAGGGGTCTTGGGGGTCCAAGAGTACGTCAAGACGGCTCACGATGGCCTCAAGACAGACCAAGACGACCCCAATACGGTCCAAGATGGCTCCAAGAGGGGCCCACAAAGCCCCCAAGAAGGCCCCTGAGGGCCTCAAGAGGATCCCCACGAGCGCCTCCAGAGGCCCAAATCATTTTCTTCCGTAGGTTTTTGAAGGATTTTAGCGTTCTCGTCTTTATCTATCCTTAGAGGTCCATGACGGCCCAAGCAGTCTCCAAAATTGTCCCAGGACGGAGGACCCGAAGACGGCCCAAAGATGCCCCCAGGACGGTCCAGTGGGGCCCCAAGACGACCCAGGAGGACCCCAAGAGTGCCCTAAGGCGGCCGCGAGAGGCCCACAGGATGGCCTCCGAATGAGCCAAGCGGCGCAAGAGCGCCCCAAGACGGCCCAAGACGCCCCCAAGAGGCCCCAAAGAAGCCGTCAAGAGGCCCCAAGAAGCCCGCAAGAGGCACCAAAGAGGCCCCAAAGAGGCTCCCACCAGGCCCCACAACGTCTGTACTGCACGTGCTCGACGTGCACCCCGCGAAGCGGAAGCGAGAGGAATCAGAAGAGATGGTACGGAGAGCGGGACCTGAGACACGCTTTCCTGGAGATCAGTGGCCAAGACCGTTAACACAGATGAGCGGAGTGGGTGAAGGATTGCGCGAGGCTGCGGAGAGTGGAACTCGACGAGGGCCAGCTGGGCAACCACTGGCAGGACTGCCAGATGCCCGCCGGCACGAGTTTGAGAGGGCGCCTTCTTCTGGTGGAGGCGAACGCCGAGCGGGGGCTCCCCAACCTTGGCATGAAGGGAGCCCGGCCCCGAGGGAGACGTGCCCTGGGCCCTGGGGCGCTCACCCCGGGACGAGCTCTTCGTCCTCAACCGTTTCCCGACGGTCCTGGGGCACGGGGAGGAGGGCCCCAGGCCGGTGGCTCAGAGCTGGGGTCCTGAGGGATGGGGTCCTACGGGCGAGGTGCCTCAAGCAGCGTAAATCCACCCTTGGGCCACTTCCTGCCCTCAGGACCCCATCCCTCAGGATCCCATCTTCGAACCACCGACCAGGAGGCTGAGAGCGACGCAGGAGTCTCCAAACCCGCTCCTGAAGAAACTGGGAGATACCGACACCGCCACCCCCGGGGACCTCTCCTGGGGCGCGATATGGCCAGGATGTCCAGGCGAATCCAGCCGTGGAGATGAGGGACCCCAAGAGGGCCAGAGAGGCGAAAACGAGGCAAGGGTAACGATGTCGGCAGTTTTTCCTTCCCTGAGTCCCCTTTCACCAGACGTGCACATGCTTGCTGTTTTCATAAGGTGGTACCCGAACGTCCCGACCCTTTCCCCATGCTGCAGGGCCGGCTTGGCATCCAGAGCCGTTGTTGGACAGTTTCGAGGCCCAGCGAAGGCCCCCAGAGGCCGAGAACGGCTCAAATACCTCCTGCCGTGATCTCTTGGTACCCCAGGGCCGGTTTTGCATCCAGAGTCGTTGTTGGACAGCCTCGGGGCCCAGCGAGAAGCCCCCGGAGGCCGAGAACGGCCAAAAGCCTCCCGCCGTGATCTGTTGGTTCCCTCGGGGCCAGCGCCAGCGAGCTGCCCACGCCGACGCCCGCCACCACCGAGGCGGCGAGCACGTGCAGCACGGGCCCCCCGGGCGAGCCCAGTGGTACGTGCCGCACCACGCCGAGGGCGCCGCGGCCGCGCGCGCCGCGGCGGCAGAGCTCCAGCTGCGCGGCGGGCTCTTCCCGCTCCCGGCGCCGCCGTAGCCCGACCGACCTGCCGAGGCGCAAGAGCAGTTTGTTTGTTTGGTAGATTTTTTTGTTTGCTTCATGCTCTCATTCTTCTGATTGTTCATGTTTCTTTTTCTTCTATTCGTATAGTTATTAGCAGTGCTCTTATGGTGATGAGCATTCGTGCTGTTAGTATGATAGTATGGCGATGGTCTTTGAGACCATTGCTATTACGCATTTCCCCCCCGCTCAAAGCCACCGAACGTCTCATCAAGCGCGGCATATCGCCAGAGCCAAACTGCGCCAAAGCGTGACAATAGCGTGGTGGCCGCCGAGCGGCAGAGTCCTCGAATACATGCGTAGCATCTTGAGGTTCGGTGCAACTAAGACTTCCCTTCCCCGCCGAGGAGGCCTTTGCCCCGCTGGCGGACATGCCACTCCAGACGGAGATGCGTGCCGCCTCCTCCAGGCTGCAGGCGGTGCCGAGGGGCTTGCACAGGAAAAAGAACGCCTTGGACAGGAGCCGGAGGCGAAGATCCGGAGGGTGATGGGGGCGACGCACACATAGTGTTGGTATGCTGGGGTGACGCCGAGTGCACACCCTCTCCCCTTTGCCGGCCTGAGCGCGCCGCTCCTCTCCCCTCCTCCAGGCCCTGTGACCGCCGCCCTCACAGACAAGCACGTTCCACCACTCGCAGAGCAGCTGCTCGCCAACGGCCTCGAGCCGCCGCGGGGGATCTGCGACACACCACACCGAGGCAAACACGTTCTTGCCTGCGTTTGCGAGCAGGCACTTTGCGAGCAGTGTTAGGTCGGGCCTGTCCCCCTACAGGGGGGATTTTCGACGAAAAATAAAAAGTACCCTAAAAATAATCCAAAAGTAGTCAAAAAATAGTCTTGGGACTATTTTTCTAATATTTTTTGACCTTTTGGGGGTATGTTTGGGGTACTCTTATTTTTTCGGCGACAACTCCCCTGTAGGGGGACAGGCCCGACTTAAGAGTAGTGGACCGCGCTCGGTGACCTCCGCTTGCAAGCTTGCATCGGAAGCGGCCAAGAGGGGGGTGTCCAAGAGGGGTGTGTGCAAATCATGACCGGCGGCATGTGCGCGGCCCAGCGGGGGGGCCAGGGACGTATTGAAACAAGAAGAGGCGCCATAAAATCTGGGGAGATATCATGGCCCCCGCCATGATACCCCCCCCCCCCTAGTCATCACCCCCCTCTTTGCCGCCCCCGAAAGCTTGCAGGGCCGTCCAGCAGCGCCTGGGCGTCGGCCTTCGGGCCACAGCCCAGCCCTGCGGCGGCCGTACGGAACGCTATTCGGGCACCCCCGGCGAACGCCATCGGCGCGGCGCGGCCGCTGGCAGGCACCCCGCAGCTGCAAGAGACCGCCCGAGGACCTCGCGCCTTGCACTCGCCGTCGCTCGGACGTCCATTCCCTGTGTCTTTGTCGGTCTCGTGCGTGTTTTCTTTCGCCAAATGGTTGAAGTATGCTCCTCGATGGTCCTCGCCGAAGGAAGCATGCACACGTCCGAGCGATGCCAAGTGCACGGCGACGTCCGCCGCCGTGCGCGATCCAAAAGTGCCCCCCCCTCCGACGAACGACGAACGACGAACGACGAACGACGAACGACGAACGACGAACGACGAACGACGAACGACGACGACGACGACGAACGACGACGACGACGACGACGACGACGACGACGACGACGACGACGACGACGACGACGACGACGACGACGACGACCCCCGGCGAGAGCTCTGCGGCCGGAGGTCCGCGGCCGCGGCCGCGGCCGCCAACTCCCGCAGGGCGCCGCCGGGGCCGCCGCCGGGCCCTCCCGCGGCCCGCGCCGCCCGGCGCGCCCGGCGTGCAGTGCGGCGGGCCCAGGAGGCGTTGGCCGAGCCCGCGTCGCGCGACGAGGCCTCCTCTGGGCAGGCGCGCTCCACGACTCGCGGAGTCGCGGGGGCTGCACGATACAGCACATCGAGGCACACACACACATGTGTGTGTGTGTTTCTCGGACGCTTGCGAGTGGGCTCGGTGATCCTGTCGTCGGAGGAGAATCGGATAAGGATGCCTCTCACCTCTCAGGGTCTGACGCCTCCTGGGCACATTCCTTCAGGACGGCCCCCACCGTAAGCTTTCGGAGGTCCGTGTGGGTCTCTTGGCTCGGCTCTGGGTCGCCGGAGCGCGCCAGGGGCGGCGGCGCAGGCGCCGCCGGGGGGTTCAGCGCCGATCGAAGAAGACATCCGCGCGGACGTCCGACAGCTTATGAGGAGGCAAATTTGCTGTTGTTCCATTCGAGGCGTCCGCCGTTCATGACACCACCGAGACCTGGTCGAGTCGAGCATGGGGAGTCGGGTCGAGGCGAGCCAGGGGCGCGAGGTGCCCGCAGGGCGGAGGGGGACCAGTAAGAGCCGAGGGCGACATCGGAGGGGATGGAACCAGAACGGCTCGTCTGTCCAGACCGGACTGATCCATCAGAGGCGAACTTGCCAGATCCTATCGCAGGCGGCCCTGCGGCTCCTGTGCGCTCGCAAGCAGGAGGCGCCAGGCGTCCCCAGTGGCTGGCCGCTGGCTGCCCCCGCCGCTCGCGCCAGCCCAGGGCCCGCAGCCAGCCCCCGAGAGGCCCTGGCCCGTGTCCTCGCAGAGCAGCAGGCCCAGCACCGGCAGCGTGGCGCGCACGCAGGGCGCCCACCGCGACCTCGCCGCTGCCGCCACCGCCAAGGCCGCGCCCGCAGCGCCGCCGCCGGGCAGCCCCAGCAAGCCGTCCGCGCGCAGCGGTGCCTCGGCCGCGCGCGCGAGCTCCGCGGCCGCTCCGCCGCCGCCGCCGCCGGCGGACGCCAGCACGCGGGCCACCAGCGCGAAGAGGCCGGCGCACCCCAGCGACGGCCTGAGCGCGCTCGCGGCCGCTGGCAGGCTGGCCGCCTGCGAGGCCACGAGCGCGGCGCCCGCCTCCACGGCGAAGCCGCTGCCGCCCCTGGCGAACCACGGGTGCTCCGGCAGGCACGGCCGCAGCGCGCTCGCGCCGCGGGCCTCCCAGTCGGACAGCGCGCCCGCGCACAAGCACGGCGCCACGTGGAGGGCGGCGAACCCGGGCGCCGCCAGGGCCTCTGCGAAGTCCCCAGGCTGCACGCCCCAGAGCCAGGGCCGCCCGCAGCCCGCAGCGGCCGCCGCCGCAGGGGTGGTGTCGAAGCTGCCCGGGTCCTCCGCGGCCAGGCGCAACGGCCGACGCTGCAGCCCGGCGCCCGCGCCGGCCGTGCTGGGCGCCTCAGCATCGGCCACGCCCCCCGCATCCACAGCAGGCGCCGTCCTGCCGGGCGGCGTCGCGGTGGCGGCGGAGGCCGTGCACTGCCAGCGGTGGGAGAATAGGAGTGCCACCAACACCATGTCAGCTGGCCGCCAGGCATGGTGCCGAGCCGAAGCGGCTGCGGCGCAAGGTCGAGAAACGAGGGGAACGGCACCACGGCGCCTCGAAAAAGTCGTGGGCCGAGAGCCCCTGCCCCGTCGGCCCGCGCCGGCGCCCACGCGGCTCGCGCTGTCGGCGGCCGCGTGGGCGGCCGCCGCGCGCTCTTTTCTTGCTGACCGAGAGGGCGCCGCAACCAGACCGCGGATCCGCTCGCCACTCTGCTCGGCGCGCGGAAGTCTGAATCGGCCGCCGCGGGCATCCTCGTGAGCGCAGGCGCTTGGGGTGCTGGCCCGCCGGCGGCCGCAGCGGCCCACGCTGGCGGCGGCCGCCCCAGCTGCGACTCAGCGGCCCCGCTGGCCACGCTGCGGGGTGCGCGAGGCGCCAGTCAGCCCGGCGCCTGAAGGGCGTGGTGGCGGAAACGAGGCGGCAGATCGCAGTCATCGGGGAGGCTGGCGCGAGAAGCAGGACGATCAAGGGGAGATGGCGCCAGGAAGGGCTGGGGCTCGGAGGGTGAAGGAAGCCACCCATCCCCTGAAATCCTGGTGCAGCGGGCGATTTCGCACTGGTTCGGGCCCTGGCACCCTTCGATCCGGCTCGAAAGACGCAGCAGAAAGATGGGGTTTGGGCTTCCCGTCGTGATTTTTCGCGATGCTGTATTTGTTTCGCCACGTCGGATCTCAGGGTCTGGCGTGGAGAAGCGGGGTGATTGGCGACAGAGCAGGGTGGACTGGGGGAGCAAGGGTCAGAAGGGGCTGGACCATGGAGGGCAAGAGGCGTCTGGCGCTTGAGGGGGGGCCGCTTGGGGACGGATCTGGCCTCTCCGGGACCGGGATTTTGCCTTTGGCTGGCAGAACCGTAGCTTCACAGCTAAGCTGTCCCTGCATCAGCCAAAACTTACTCGTGGCTTGCCCGTGCTCGGACTCTTTGCTGACTGGTTGGCTACGCGTCACGGAGCTGTCTCAACGTGCTCGCGACTCACTCGTAGCGCGCCTGGACTCTCATAACCTTTGGCTTCACCAGCGGTGTGCTGATGGCTCACCCGTGGGGCTGAAGACCTGAATCATGGGGCACCCCGAACAGGAACGGCCTGTTGCCCGAATCCGTTTGGTTCCCAAGCCTGGGCGCGCTCGCGGCCGGATCCCATGGTTTCCATGCGTCTGCGAGCCATCTGCAGGGCTCCCGAGCCCTGGGCCATCCCTCCGAAGGGAGACATCCCATCCCAACCACCTCAAGCAGAGGAGGGGCTCCGCCTGCTTACCCGACCAAGCGTGCGCAGAGGATCCCCATGGTCTGCCCGCCCTCGCTGGACTCTAGACGTCGTCCAGGCGGGCAGCAGCCAGAGTCGCTTCCGGTCTGCATGCCCTCGTCGTGACCTGCCCTCCTCTTGGCCTGTGGTCGGCGGTGGCCGGACAGCACTGCACCTTAGCTTTTGGCCTGAGCCTCGAGCTTCCCCTGGAGGCGAACCCTTAAGAGCGTTCGAGCTGGCTGCGGGGCTGAGGTGGCTCAGCACTGGTTCCAGCCAGCAGCAAGGGGGGAGCAAGGGGGGCCCCTCGTCGCCACGGCTGGATGCGGTTTGAATCACCGGTCAGCTTCGACCCGAAGACGTGACCAGCGACCAATTTTTGAGCGGAATTGCCCTCGTCGCATCCTCTTGACAAAATTTCTTGGGGCCCATCCAGCGCGGATCCTTCGGCCGCTTCCGGCAAGAACATCTTTTTTGCGATTCGCTCGCCAGCCGTCATGGTATACCTTCTGCTCCTTACCACTGCCGACCCCTCTTTGCCTGCTGGAGGCCGTGGGGGCCTCCTGTAGGCACCTTGGGCCAGGGACACTTCTAGCAACACCCGGACTCAGGACAGGGTGAACTTGTCCGGGTGCTGGTGCTGTGGCCCAGGCTCCGAATGGAGTCCTGCGAAGGGACAGTCGAGACTGCTCAGTACGCACCTGTGCAAGAGTGGCGCGACAGCAACATAGCAGCAAGTATACACAGTAGGACTGTGGTGGGCACAGATACAATACTAGGGCTCCCAACTTCGCGCTTCGCGCTGCAGCGCGACCTCCCAAAAGGAGAATAGGAGGACGAGGAGGAGGGGGAGAAGGAACGAGGACCGCGAAGCGCGAAGCGCGAATAACTTCGCGCCCTCGAGGGAGCCCTTGTACAAGCAGGCGCACGCCACGGCCCCCCCCCCTTTGATTCACAAGGCGCGACGGTGTCCAAAGGGCACCTGCATATAGAGTGCGACCTCTTCCCGGCGTGGGCAACACTCCCAGACATCCGACAAACATGACTCTGTCCATGCGAGGCCCCAAGGAGGTCCCGATCCCTTCCCCAGGTTCTGCTCTTCGCCTCGGATCCACTCTTGATGGTCCTGGGGCCCGATGGCGGGCCCTGGAGGCCGAACTCCACGGAAAACTGGGTGGAACAAACATCATATCGTCAAACATTAAGTCTTCGGGCCATCACTCGGCTCTCCGGCGGCGGTTCGGCGCGATGCGGGCACCCCCGGAACGCTCCCTACGAGGCGCACCCGCTGGAAGGCATCCCGAGGCTGGAGAACAGCCGAGGGCCGACGAAAAGCTCCGAGAACCTATCCCACCAGCCCATCCGCCTGGGCGTCGTCGGAGATCTGGGCGCGCGCCTCGAGGAGGAGGAGGAGGAGGAGGAGGAGGAGGAGGAGGAGGAGGAGGAACAGGAGGAGGAGGAGAAGGAGGAGGAGGAGGAGGAGGAGATCTGGGCTGGCCAGGCCCCCTCGTTTTCCCTTCCGCGCCGCGGCCTCGCCCGCGCCGCGTATGGGCCCGTCTTCGCCTGCTGGCCCAGACGACGCCTACCGCTCCCTGTCCGCCGCCTCGGAGCCGCCGACCAACAAAAAAGTATGGGCCCGTCTCTCGAGGATCGGCCGCGCGCCCGGCGGGGAAGGCAGAGGGGGCGGAGACCTTCCCTGAAGGGACTCCTCAGAAACCCGAGCAGTGAGAAAAACATCTGTGGGAACAAAAAGACACACACGGTGGAAAACAAGACACACACACACACACGCACACACATTCACACACATTCACACACACATTCACACACACACACACATTCGCACACACATTCACACACAGACACAAACACACACATGCACACATGCACACACGCACGCACGCACGCACGCACGCACGCACGCACACACACACACACACCCACACACACGCACACACACACACACACGCACACACACACGCACGCACGCACGCACGCACGCACGCACGCACACACGCACACACGCACACACACGCACACACGCACACACGCACACATGCACACACACACACACACACACGCATCTGCGCAACAAAGCACATCTGTGTACAAGACACATCTCTTTTTCCACAATTGTGTTTTTGTTCCACTGGTGTGTGTGTGTGCTTCCACAGGTTTTGGTGCGTGTGTGTTTTCCACATACCATTCGGTTGCTCCAATCGTACTCACGGACCACCGCCCGGACATGATTTCGAGTACCCAGGGAAGTATCGAAACAGTGTCGAACGAGTATCGAACCGCAGAGCCCGACACGTGAAAACCCTCAAGTTTCGGTACTTGACTGGTGTTCGCAAGTCTCTCTGGTGGTCAAGGCTAGAGTCGGCTGGAGCGTCGTAGCCCGAGCAGTGAGAAGGGGGCAGGCATCCTCGGACCACGACCTCCGAACGAGCACCGAGCGCGTTCGCCAAGACAGAAGACATGCCCCGTGCGCTCTCGGAGAGGGAAGGGGGTTCCGGGGA
This sequence comes from Prorocentrum cordatum, assembly GCA_963575745.1. Taxonomy (NCBI): domain Eukaryota; class Dinophyceae; order Prorocentrales; family Prorocentraceae; genus Prorocentrum; species Prorocentrum cordatum. The sequence goes on from CAUYUJ010001214.1 coordinate 22,369, forward strand.
CGGGGAGCGGGGGTGGAGGAGGAGGAGGAGGAGGAGGAGGAGGAGGAGGAGGAGGAAAAAGGGGAGGACGAAGAGGAGGAAGAGGAGGACGAGGAGGAAGAGGAGGAAGAGGAGGAAGGGGAGCGGCGACGCACGCCCACCCCGGAATCTCGGGCCCTCCGGCCTCCCGAGCAGACGCCCGCGGCTTGCAGAAGGCCTGGACGGCGCCTCGGGACGCCGGGAGGGCTTCCGAGAGAGCCCGCCGCCCTCCGAGGACCGAGAGAAGACAGGCCCCCGATCCCGAAACCGCAGATCGACCGAGGGCCCGAGAATCGGCCCGAAAGATTTCGGGGCACGGTTTGCGGTCGTCGTTGTTCCATTTAAGCGGAAACCCATACCTCGAAATCCCCCTCCCCGAAATCTCAAGGAGCCTGCGTTTTGTTTTTGGCGCTCGAGTTTTGGAGTTGGGCGCTTGTTCTGAGGTGTATGGAGACGCCTGCCCCCGCTTACGCCCACACGGCCTCCAGAGCACCCCCAGCGAGGCCCAGAAGGCCCACAGGGTCTCCAGATTGGTGTGAAACGCTGGGGGCACCTTCCCTAAGATCCGACGTTGCGAAACTGAGCAAAAACGCTCGGTGCGACAAAATTGCGACGCCGAGATCTCGCTGGGGTTACCACGGGGTAAGCTACGGGGATATGGGGGTTATCAGTGGATGCCAAAGTGGGTGACATCTGGCCTAACCTTGCTAAATTAATGGACTACGAATGGCTCAAGTGGCTTAGGAGGGTTAGCGATCTGGGATACGAGAGCTCCGCCCACTTTGCGGAGTTCTCTCACCTTCTGAGCCACTTGGGGCACGTGTGACCATTCTGATAGGTTTGGCCAGATATTACATCAACACCCAAGCCCCCCCCCCCCCCCCCTCCCCGGGGAAACCAGAAGGTACCAATGCACTGCTGCCCCCCAGACCTCTCCGTGGGTGCCTTCCGCCCAGAAAACTTCGAAGCGAATTCGGCGGTGGCTACGAGGGCCTCCCAGGAAACCCAACGCGGGGAAAACGGGCGAAGCGTAGCGGTAGTAGAAAAAGAAACAACTACATGAACATAACCTTTTGGCGCTCCGCGCGGAACTCTTGGATCTGCGCTGGACCCCCCCCCCCCCTGGCGCGCGGAACGCGCCGGGGACGACGCCCGAGGCGCCGCTTGGGGGCCCGGGGCGGATCCAAAAACTCCGCGCGAAGCGCTAAAAGTTAAGGTTTATGCCGTTTTCTCCTCTTCGAGAAATGCAGTGGTAGGGGCGCCCATTGGTCGGACAAAATACGTAGAAACATGACATAGGGAGGCGTTGGAAATATATTGGGTCTCCGCCCGCCCCCTGAAGTGGAGGGAAGAGGGAGGGCCCCTCGACGCTTGAAGTAAGAAGGCGGCCAGAAGGTACTGGGTATTGCGAGTCCCACGCTAACTGCTTTCAACGACGGAAGGGAATAGGGGGAACCTCTCCCGCCCCCCCCCCCCCCCCCCCGAGCGGCGCCTCGGGAGGAGGGTGGAGGGGGGGGGGAGGAGGAGGAGAGGAGGGGGAGGGGAGGGGGAGGAGGAAGAGGAGGGGGAGGAGGGGGGGGAGGGGGGAGGAGGAGGAGGGGACGAAGTGGAGGAGGATGGGGGAGGAGGAGGAGGAGGAGGAGGAAGAGGAGGAGGAAGAGGAGGAGGAGGGGGAGGAGGAGGAGACGAGCGTAAAGAGGGGAGTCCGAGTCCACCTAGTCGAAGCGGCCAGGCGATGGGGGCGGCGCCTCGGGTGGGCGCCTCGGGTGGGCGTGGGCGCGCCTCCTGCTGCCCACGAAGTCGGCGCGGCCGTAGACGTGCACGGCGGCCGATGTATTTCAATCGGGACTATTTGAATCGGGGAGGGAGACAGGGGCGAGTGAAAAGACACAATAAAAGGGGTAGCAGGCGGGGGGCACGCATGGGCACAAGCAGGCCTCGGGGGCGAAGGACAAGGAGAGGGGGGGGGTCGCGCGGCCAGCTCGGCCGCAGCCAGCGACGATCGGGGCAGGCGTGGGAAGGACACGAGCAGCGACATTCGGAGCGCGATGCAACGGATCTCCACGGCTTGGGGCGCGAGCGCCAGACGTCGAGGGGCGGGGGAGAGGAGCGCGCAGGGGCTGGATATCATACACTGGACAAGTGGAGAAATTTGGTCGCGATAGCGACGTGTGGGGAGGAGCAGACAAGATCTGATGGGGCGGAAACGTGCGAGCAGGGACAGGGGGGGCTCGCGCGGGGCGAAGGGCTGCTACAGGAGGCAAAACCACTGATCCACAGGGCGAGATCGCCGTCGACGGGGCAATCGGCGCGCACGCAGCCGTCGGCGTCGACGAGTCAATAGGTCCGCACGTCGCCACCGAGGTCGACGGACCGACGCCATGCATTACCCCCCAGGGAGTCGGCCTCGCCATTGCACCACTGGTCGAGGTCGACGCAGGCCTCGAAATCGGAGCCCCCGCAGCAATTTATGACGTCGAGGCAAGCGGACCGCGCGCTGCCATCGCCGTCGACTGGCTGGCGCCAGAAACATCAGTGCGTGGCGACGTAGCGCCCGAACGCGACAACGGGACTTGCGATCTAACGCCAGGGGCCAGCCGGCCGTCATCGAGGCATCCGCAAAGCGGCGACGGCGAGCCCAACACACGACAACGGAACTTGCATTCTAACGCCTGCCGTGGGAGACTCCACGAAGAATCCAGCAGGAGAAGGCGACGGCGAGCCCGAAGGCGACAACGGGACTTGCGATCTAACGCCCGCGCATGCGCCCGACGAGGAAAGCGACTTGCCTCCAGCAGGTGGCGACAGCGAGCCCGACGCCAACGACGGGACTTGCGCTCTAACTGAGCACGTCGGGGCAAGGGGTTGGGGCAAGACGCTGACCCCTGCGAGGTTCTGGGTGAAGCAATCTGAGGGCGCCCCCAACTCCTGGTCCACGCGGCGACGAAATCGTCGGAAAACACGCAATAGGAGCTGACGAGCAAATCGGCGAAGACGAATCCACGGCCACACCTCCCCCGGGGCCTTCGGCAGGTACAGGAAAGGGTCGGCCGTGGCGAGGTGCGCTGCTGTCGGGGTCCGAAGAGCTGGAGTCGGAAGACGCGCTGGAATCGGACGTCGATGAAATACTGTGGCAACGAGTGGAGCCAATAAGCGCCCTCGGCGGTGGGCCCCATTCCAGCGGCAACTGCGCAGGGCGCGAGAGACGCAGAGATCGCGCTGCAGCCGCTGCCAGCGAGGAAAGGGTTCTGGGGGCACAGGTGCCACCGCGCTCCCTGGACATGTTAAAGATCTGGTAAGCCACGCGCAAACATCTCCTCAAACCTTTCGGGCTTGGGCTCTGCGAGGCCCAAGCGTTCAGGGGGCGAAGTCGGGGGGCCCCGACCAAGCGCTCGACCCGTAGCGTGGCGGAGCCGCGGGCGCGCGAGGTTGTGCGCCAGCTGGGGCGTGCGATGCGGGCTGAGGTCAGCCAGCCGTTGGCCCAAGTCCCGTGGCCCAGCCCTGCGGGAGGGGGCGCGTGAGCTCGCGAATCTAATCCCAGCGGGCGCGAGTCGAGAGGGGCTCGTAGTCGCGCAGAACTCTGTTCAGGTCACGCACGAGGGCACGGCTCAGCGCGCGCTCCTCTGCGAGAAGGCCCGAAAGAGTGGCGGCAACAGCAGGTCAGGGTCGAGGGCGTCGGCCAGCGCTGAGCGGCTCATCCGCGGGGGAGGAGCGAGCGGCAACCGCCCAGTCGTCGGAGGAGAGATGGAGCACGCCGTCGAGGTTCTCAACGAACGCAGGTGCTTCCAGAACCTGGGGTACGAATGCGTCCGCAGGGTGGCAGAGAGAGGAGTGTCATCGAAGTGTCCGTCGGCAACTTCCTGTCGTCAGCCGATCGCCATGGCCTTCATCTGGTCGAGGTAGGGCGGGGTGCCGCGGAAGGTGGCGGCCGCAGCTCTGCGCTGTGCAGCGGCAGCATGCGCGGCCCGCGAGGGCGGCCGCGCCCCCCCCCCCCCCCCAACATTGAAGTTCGGGTACAGCTTCATTGCTGGTCATGCCGGGCGGGCACCTCAGGAACTGCGAGACGACGCCTCTCTCGAACGCGAGGAAAGAGGGCGGCGTCGGAACAAACAGGGAGACATGAGACACGACAGAATTAACTCGGGTACGGCACAGTGTGGAATTGACGTTACTTGCTGCGCCGGCGAGGCTGAGCATGCGACTTCCTCTGCGAACATTGGCGGGTGGGTCACGCCAGCGCCGTTCAACAGTGGCGCTAGGTCCGAGCCAGATGTCAAGATGCAGCAGACCTCAATCACAAACTCCGCCCATTCAGGAATATAGCGGCCCGGGAGATCCCGAACTTCGACTCGGAGAGCCTCAGAGATCGAGCCCGCAAGCGGAACCGCAGTGCACTTACTAATATTTATCGAGAGTCTCGCGATCAGCTTCATGGTCTGGAGAACCTCAAGGACGATCTTGATAAAGGCAAGCTCGAACAAGACCACTCCCAAGAAGTCATCACACGCCTGGCCAAGCCCTTTACCTTCTCCATCCAGGTTCGTTTCCAGGTCCTGGAGCATCGGGGCAGGTGCCAGAGCGCGCAGGGAGCCTGAGAGGCCACGTCCTTGGATGATCCCAGATCTCAGCCAGAAGAACTTCCACCAGAGTGCCCCCGTCCGCAATGACCCCTTGAGCGGCTTCATACAGGAATCCGATGAAGGAGAGGAGCGCCTCGCATAGCCCCAGGGCGCCCACGGGCTGCGTGGGGGGGGGGCTGGGGGAGGCCGGGGAAGGCCTGGCCGCAGTCAAAGCCAAGCAGGGTCGGGAACTTGTTTCGAGCGAGAAGGTGTTGAGAGGCTGCGCGGCCCAGGGCGTCGAGCGAAATAATATTATATCCAAAGTTACTTTGCGCCCGCAAATAAATCCACGCTGCGAAGGCGGGGCCACAAAGTCCACGACTGGCGTCAGGATGATATTCGCAACCGAGCTCAAAAGCTTCATGCCAGTATTGCGAAGGCCCAGTACCCAAACCCGATCAGGATACCTCTCGCAGGCCCCACCCGCTGCGTCGGAGGCCTCGGAGCCCCTGGGGAGGAAGACTTGCAGGGTGACGCTGGCACCGTCGAATAGAGCCTGCCCCTGACATAGCCAGCTGAACATAGAGGCAAGTTGGTGAGGGCCGAAGTCAACCGCGGCCTATGCAGCATACTGTAGCCCGTCCACCAGGGGTTGAATGCTTAGCTTTCTGGGCAGCTTTCTTGAAAAGTGGGACCAGCGGGGCGGCAACCTGGAGGTCCTGCGCTGGTTTCAGAAATCGATAGAGGTACACTTGCGTCGCCGACTCAGCAGATGGCTTCGCCGAGAAGGCAGGCTTCCAGTAGCCACACAATGTACGATAGCGGCCTTCAGGGGAAGAGACGGGCCCGTCTGGGCCAGCAACAAACGCGAGCACCAGGCGAGACACTGCGGCTGCCATCGGACATCTGGGAGGGTTGAAAGGCACTGGAGGCGAGGGACGTCGAGCGCAAACCCTCTGGCACTGCCGCGGACTAGCGGTATCCGTTTGTCTCCTTGGGGGAACATGCATCTTGAGCCAAAATGGCTACGGAGGAGGAGGAGGAGGAGGAGAAGGAAGACTCCCCCCCCTGGGGCGCGCCGCCGAGCGGCGCCCGCCCGGCTCACCGCGGCGCGCCCGCGGGGCCCTCACTCCGCGGAGGCGGCGCCCTCGGCGCCGCCCTCGGCCTGCGGGGCCCAGGGCTGCAGCAGCTCCGCGAGCGAGGCGCCCCCGGCGCAGATGCGCTCCGCGCGCTCGAACTCCTGGGGGTCCGCTCCTCCTCCTCCTCCTCCTCCTCCTCCTCCTCCTCCTCCTCCTCCTCCTCCTCCTCCTCCCTCCTCCTCCTCCCTCCTCCTGCTCTCCTCCTCCTCCTCCTCCTCCTCCTCCTCCTCCTCCTCCTCTCCTCCTCCTCCTCCTCCTCCTCCTCCTCTCTCCTCCTCCTCTCCTCCTCCTCCTCCTCCTCCTCTCCTCCTCCTCCTCCCCTCCCTCCTCCTCCCTCCTCCTCTTCCTCCTCCTCCTCCTCCTCCTCCTCTCCTCCTCCTCCTCCTCCCCTCCCCTCCTCCTTCCTCCCTCCTCCTCCTCCCTCCTCCTCCTCCTCCTCCTCCTCCTCCTCCTCCACCTCCTCCTCCTCCCCTCCTCCTCCTCTTCCCTCCTCCTCCTCCTCCTCCTCCTTCCCTCCTCCCCCTCCTCCTCCTCCCCCGCCTCCTCCTCCTCCTCCTCGTCGTCCTCCTCCTCCTCCTCCTCCTTCTTCTCCTCTCCTCCTCCTCCTCCTCCTCCTCCTCCTCCTCCTCCTCCTCCTCCTCCTCCTCCTCCTCCTCCTCCTCCTCCTCCTCCTCCTCCTCCTCCTCCTCATCTGTTCGCGTCGCGAGGGGAGATCACGACGGAAGCACTTCGGACGTCTCGGCGAATTTCCGGCCTCGCTGAGGGCGTTCTGGGGGCGTCTGGATCGTCTCGAGCGGCCGCGGGAGGCCCGAACTGTGACCCGGAAACCACCGTCGTCGTGAAACAAACCACGACGAGCAGATTTTTGCCGCTTTCGGCCTCCAGGGGCTCTCGCCGGGCCCCAAGACTTCCAAAAAACGGCTCGGGATGCAAAACTGGCCCTGGGGAAAGGGTCGGGCGGGAATTCTGGGGACCCTGTATTCAAATTAGCCTGGCGAAGGGCCCTGCCATGTGCAGTTGTGGGTGCCGTCGTTGTGAGTATTGCCGTCGGTGGATCTTCTGATGAGGCCACGAAGCGTGTGAAGGTTGTGCCGAAGTGTGGCGGGACCGCCGTGCGGGCACCGTCACTGGGGCCTTCGGTGGACCTTCCTATGGGGCCACGACACGCGTGAGGGGTTCGCGGACATGGAATGTTGAACCGCATGCGGGCGCTGTCACTGCAGCCTTCGGTGGGACCCCCTATGGGGCCACGAAACGTGTGAGGGGTGCACAGAAATGAAGGATGGGTGGAACTGCCTGCGGGCGCTGCCACTGGGGCCCTCGGTATAGCTCCCCATGGGGCCGCGAAGCGCGTGAGGGGTGTGCCGTGATGGAGGGTGGAACTGCATGCGGGCGCTGCCACTGGGGCCCTCGGTGGAGCTCCCCATGGGGCCACGAAACGTGTGAGTGGTGCACCGAAATTGGGGTGGAACCGCATGCGGGCGCTGTCACTGGCGCCTTCGGTGGAGCTCCCTATGGCCTATGGGCCCACGAAAAATGTAAAGTGTTGACAGGGGGTGGAACTGCATGCCTGCGCTGCCACTGGGGCCTTCGGTGGAGCTCCGTATGGGGCCACCAGCCGCTGCACTTGCTGCGGAGGGCAGGGGGCAGGGATGGGTGGAGGGGGCATCGGAGGAGGAACGCGGGGCGCTGTCTCTTCAAAACGAGGGCCCAACACCACAGGATGGTTAGGAAAAACCAAGACATCGCATGTCTGGGCATCGGCATCAACATTATAAACATCTTCACTTCTGTAAGACAGGGCCAGGGCCGCGAAACAAATCGGACTCCAGAGGTCTAACGCGACCATGCGACTAAAGACATGTTAGCCAGCGTGTACCCCAAACAATGAGATATTGCACTGTGGCTGTGTAAGCTACGCGGTGCAAGCTATGTGGTGCAAGCTATGTGGTGTAACCTATGTGGTCTAGTGTACGTGGTGCAAGCTGAAGGTGGCAACGAAGCGGCAATGGGTGGCAACGTGGCAAAACCTCGCCGGACCCACCCAGCGCACGAGGCGGTAACGAAGCGGTAATGGGCGGCAACGTTGCGAAACCTCGCCGAACCCACCCAGCGCACGAGGCGGCAACGAGAAGTCAACGGGCCGCATCGTGTTGAAACCTCGCCGAACTCATCCAATCTCACCAGCCCTCCAGGCGTAGGTGCTCTAAAGATGTTGTTGCTTCCCTCTTCCAAAGCCCTTCTTCCCTTCGGGGAGGGGTGCCCTCCCCCCTCCCCTCACTGTTTCTGTTCGCGGAGGGGGGCCGCGAGGTGGCAGAGGGTCTTTTTGTGCCCAATGTGTCTCCCAGAGGGCCTCCAATGCTCCAAGATGGCCTCCAAGATGGCTCAAGATAGCGCAAGATCACTCAGGATTGTCCCAAGAGGCCCAAAGAGGGCCAGAAGACGGTTCCAAGTGCCCTGGAAGTCCCATCGGGACCCCCCAAGAGGCCAACACCCTTTCAAAACCAATGGAAATTCACTGATCGTTGCCTTCTTGCCTTTTCACTTGCGATGCTTCTAGGGCCTCAAGATGGCCCCGAGATTGCCCAAGAGAGGCCCAGTGGGGCCCTAGAGGCCCCCGAGACGGCCTCAAGAGCACCCAAGAGCGCCCCAAGGGCGACTTTGAGGGCCCCAGAGGAAGAACCTAGATCGGGGACCCTCCGTTTTGATGGATGGCTTCAAAGATGGCCCCAGGAGGTCCTCCAAGGCTCCCAAGAGAGCCCCAAGACCCACCCAAAGAGTCCCAAGAGGATCTCAAGACACCCTAAACGAACCCCAAGAGGGCCCCAAGAGAGCCCCGAGAGAGCCCCAAGAGGACCCCAAGAGGGCCTCAAGAAGACCCCAAGATAGCTGCCAGAATCTCCGTCCTCGTCCTCCTCGTCCTCTCCTCCTCCTCTCCTCCTCCTCTCCTCCTCCTCTTCCTCCTCCCCGTCATCCTTTTCGTCCTCGTCCTCTTCCTCGTCATCCTCCTCGTCCTCGTCTTCGTCCTCCTCCTCGTCCTTGCTCCCGTCGTTCTCCTCGTCCTTGTCCTCCTCTTCCATTTGTACTTTTTTCTTCTCCTCCCCTCCTCGTCCTCTTGTCGCCGTCCATATCCTCCTTCTTCTCCTCCCTCTCCATCTCCGCATCTCAGTTCACCATCGTTGCCCGCTTTGTTCACTACATGTGTCTCTTCCTCCCATTTCCCATCAACTCTCATGGGCCTCAAAGATCAACAACCACTTCGAGGACCTTTTCCCAAGACTCCTGGCCGAGTGTTGGCCCGTCTCGGGCCGGCTCTCACTGTGAGGCCAGGCTTTCGGGTACCGTACAGACCTGTTGAGGTCTGAGGCCAGCTGGGACTACTCGGGGGGCCGGTTGAGGCCAGCCGGGTCCACCTGGGGGGGCTGTCCGTGCGCAGCCCGAAGCGGCACCACCCTGCGAAAGACCGCGGTGACGGCCGAGTAAGAGGCCTCACGCAGTCCAGGGCGCGCAAGCAAACAGCTTCCAGCAGAGCAGGAGCGTCCAAGACCAGAGCTGGACTCAGCGGCCAGCTCCAGGACCCGCTGGGGCAGCTGAGCGTCACATGGAGCCTTCCAGGTGCGCCACCGTGCGCACAGATCGCTCTGAGCGGGATTCGGAGGAGCCGAAGGGCAAACGACCATAACAGACCATGCATTGGTCGGGCCGTGGCCCTGATGAAATATGCCTGGAGTAAGCGGAGACCAACCGCCCGAACAATTCGTTTCGGGACGACTTGGTGGGCGCTGTCTTGTTTTAATGATCCAGGCGCTGCGCTCCTGGCGCAGGTGCTGCAAACTGGCCGACGTCATGCACGTGCCCAAGTTGACGTTGACGTCGAACGGGTCCTCGACGCTCGGTCCCGCCAGTGGCGCCTGCCCCTCCTTTCAGAGGCCAGCGAAACGTGCACACATGAAGTCAAGTGCGAACAACACACGCACCTCGAATCACATAACATATCAATAGGATCACCCTTCGGGTAGTCAGGTTGGGAGGGACGGGTATAACTTTCGGTTTGCGATTGGCGTCGGATCGGATTTGTGATATATCCATCTGGCGATATCGATATCTATCCATCGTTCTCCCGACCTCTCAATCTCACTGTCTATCCATCGATCCCGCTACCGAGATACCGATCAGTGTCACTATCTACCAGTTCCACTCTCTGTCTGACAATCGACATCACAATCAACACATCAATTGAATCAAGGCTTGTCAGCGTGGAACCTACACAGCAAGTTACTGCACAATCGATGTGCAAGCTATGTGGTGCAAGCTACACGGCGAGGGATGCGGCAACGCGGCGGCACCAACCCGGCACCAGCCGACACCCCGACACACCCATCCAGCTCACGAGGCGGCGACGAGGCAGCAAAGAAGCGTAGAGAGGCGGCACCAGCCAGGCACCAACCAGAACCCCGACACACCCGCTCACCCGACAAGGCGGCAACGAGGCGGCATCAACGGGGCGTCAACCGAAACCCTGACACACCTGCACAGCGCACGAGGCGGCAACGAGGCAGCAACGGGGCGGCAAGTACCTACTGGGCAAGCCAACACCTCGACACACCCGCCCAACGCACGAGGTAACAAAGAGGCAACACCAACCGGGCACCACCAGCCTAAACCCCGACACACCCATTCGGCTCACGAGGCAGCAACGAGGTGGCAACGAGCCGGCTCCAACTGGGCACCAGTCGAAACCTCGACACACCAACCCAGCTCACGAGGCGGCAACGAAACAGCAACGGGGCGGCACCAACTGGGCGTCAACTGACACCCCGACAAACCAACCCAGCGCACGAGGCGGCAACGAGGCGGCACCAACGGGGCACCCGCTGACACCCCGACACACCGACCCAGTGCACAAGGCAACAACGAGGCGGCACCGACTGGGCACAAAGCGAAGCCCCGATACACCCACCCAACCCACGAGGCGGCACCAACCAGACACCAGCAGACACCCCGACACACCCACCCAACGTACGAGGCAACAACGAAGCAGCAACGGGGTGGCACCAACCGGGCACCAGCCGACACCCCGATACACCCACCCACCCGACACCCATCGGAGAACTCTCAAACAATCACCTGGACACCTGCGAGACAACCGCGGGACAACCACAGGATCATTTAGATGCCATTGGGGCACCATCGGGGCACCATCGGGACACCATCAAGCACCTGCAGACAGTGCGGGGGCAAATAAATGACACCATCGAGACACCAACGGGATAACCCCGGGACACCATTGGGACACCATTGGGACACCATCGGGACACCATTGGAACACCATTGGGGCACCATCGGGACACCATCGAAACGCCATCGGGACACCGTCTGGGCACCATGTGGACACCATCGGGACACCATCGGAACACCATCGGAGCACCATAGGGGCACCATCGGGACACCATCTGGACACCATCGGGACACCCCCGGGCCACCGCCGGCCAATCGGGGGGAGGTCACAACATCATTTGGCCCGGTTTCGCCGTAGCAGCGGCGGGTTCACTCCAGCTTCGCCTCGTCCGCACGCGCGACACGAACACGAAACCGAAACTGATTTCCCGGAGGGGGGTCTCCGTTTCACTTCGATCTCCCCCCCAGGCTCCGATGAACATATGGAACAGACACGCGACAACCACGGGACAACCACGGGACAACCACGGGCAAGCCACGGGAAAGCCACGGGACAACCACGGGACAAGACCACGGGACGACCACGGGACAACCACGGGACAACCACGGGACAACCAGGGAACAACAAGAGGACAACCACGGGACAGCCACGGGACAATTGCGGGACAGCCACGGGACAACTTCAAGAGGACCACGGGGCAACCATGGGGCAGCCCTGGGGCAACAGCGGGACAATCGTGGGACAACCGCGGGGCAACCACGAGGCAGCCACAGGGAAACCACGGAACAGCACCAAAACCACCATGGGACAACCACGGCACCACCACGCGACAACCACGGGATACCAAAAGGAAGCAACACGGGACAACCGCGCGACATCCACGAGACAACCACTGGACACTCTCAACACAACCACGGAACAATCACGGGACGGCCACGGAACAACCACGGGACAACTGCGGGACAACCTCGAGACAACCACGGGACATCCTCAGAAAAAAAATGGGACAACCACGGGGTAACCACGGGACATCCACGGACGGGACAACCATCGGGGCAACCCTCGGGACAAGCATCGGGATAACTTCGAGCACGATAGTTCGGCAACCATCGTGACAACCACAGGACAGCCGCGGGGCAACCCCGGGCACGCCCTGGATGACCAGGATGCGACTCCTTTTGGTGCGGCGTGAGCCTGGCCAGTGCAGGGACTCGCGCTGCCTCGCCTCGCCTCGCCCGCACGTCACGCGCGACACGAACCGCCACCGGAATCCGAGTTCTGGGTTTGGGGGCCTCCGTTTCACTTCGGTGCAACAGGAGTTCGGCCACAAGAAACCTTCCGCAAGAAACCCAACCCTGAGACCCCAGGACGTTCATTGATTTTTGGCGTGGGGACACATCACACTTTCCACAGCAAAACCATCGAAATCCAAGAAACCCAGGACACCCTGGAGGCAAGCAGGGTGTTTCTTGGCATGGGTTTCCACTGTATCACCCCCCTCTCTCCGACTACTGATGCAAGATCGCCGAACGCACCGGCAATGACGTTGCCACAGTCTGCGCACAACCGCCCCGCCGACCCCTCCCACACAACCCTGATGCCACAACTACCGCGACTAGCCCCGATATTGCTTCCGTGTAGTATCAAAGGCTTCGCCCAACTTGCAATTCATCACCCTACTACTCACTTCTAGGGCCCGCGCCGATCTAATCCCAAGTGAGCACATGTACGGGCGCAGCGCCAAGGAGGAGCGGGGCCAACGGCCGACATCGCATGTGAGCCGTCTAGGCTCTCAAGGCTGCGGCGTCCAGATTTTGGGGTTGAGAGTCTGTCCCCTTTGCCCCCCACCCTAGCTCTCTCCAGATTTGTAGCAGCCATCGCCCTCCTCGGCTGCAACACCATACCCTGTATGCCTGATCAAAGCTGCCACCGAATGGACTTCACCTCCGTCACAGGGTCGACACCAACAATCTCTCACCAAATCCTGGCCGAAGCGGCTGCCCAACACATGCTACATATGCTCCCCCGGCTGCACCCCCCGTGCGACACACTGCACCACGATGAATGGAAACCTGAACGCTGCAACTCATTCCGCCAACCCCCCCTTCCGGGGCCTGGGTGGTGGCCCGTCTCTCGCCACGGGGCGCCCTCCGTCACAAGCGCGAGCGCCCTGGACATCCAACGTTTTGACTTTTCAATACGGGGTCCCCAGAAGTCCCGACCCTTTCATGGGGGGCTGGTTTTTCAACCCGAGGCGTTTCCTGACTGTCCCAGAGCATGGCGAGGGCCCCCGGAGGCCGAAACCTGCCAAAACCTCCCATCGTGATTTTTCCACGACGCGAGCATGTCTGGGGCAAGGTCGCTGGGATCGGCGCGGGGTTTGCTGAGGGAATTGGGGGGTCATCAGTGGATGCCAAGGCGAGGTATTTCTGGCCTACTCTAGCTTAAGAGTGGATTACACCTGCTCCAAATCGCTCAGGTGGGGTGAGATCTCTCTGCGAAATGGGCGGAGCCCACTTGGTTCGGTCCGTGAACGCCCCTGAGTCACTCGGAGCCGGTGTGACCCACTTATGAGCTAGGTCAGGCCAGACACGACACACCTTGGCATCCACAGCCAACTCCCCTATCCCCTCAGCGGCCCCCGCGCCGATCCCAGCACGCCTCCTTCGTGCTGGGCCGGCGTCCTCGTCGCAGATGATGTGGAGTGGTAGCCTGGCGTCCGGGGCCCCGCGCCTGCCGGCGCGCACGGACACGGCCTCCGTGCGCCAGTCGAACTGGCTGCCGTAGAAGCGGAAGAAGGCCCTCAACAAATCGCCCACGGTCGCGTCGCCGCGCGGGGGGCCCCGCTCTGTAGGCGCCTGGCCCCGTGGCCTTCCGGCCCGCCCCAAATCCCCGACGATGTGAGCGACGATAGCAAGCGGTGCGTCCGCGAGGAGACATACGGCGAGAGCATGCTGTAAGGATCCCTTGGATAAGAAAACCACGGCCTGGAATCTGGTGGACCTCCAATCGTGGACTGGCCATGGGCATCACTGCCGCCCCCATTTGATACACCTCTGCTCAGAGTTCAAGCAATTTCAAACTAAGAACTTTGACTTCACTCAAAGCGTTTTCTTAAACAGTAGTCCATGTCCCGATAAATGGTAATTCTACGAAACAAAAGCTCAAAGAAAACGCCCAGGGCCCAGTCCAGATATTTGCAGTCGGTCCTGTTGAATCGTACCCGCGCGTTCCCGTGGCCCACCTCACATGGATTGCTCCTAGACCGCTAAGTAGTGCTAGCTTTCCCCGGTGGGCATTCCATCGAGCGATATTCGCATTTTGAAGAATCTCGAGGGCGCTCTAGGGGTCATGTTGGGGCTCGTTTGGATACCATCAGAAACGATGCCAATGCGATGTCACACGCATCTCTTTTTAGAGGATGCCCCTGGCGAAATCGTCATTTTTAGAAGCCTGGCTTGGGCCGTCTGGAAGCCTTTTTCAAGAGATGTTCCCAAGGCGATGTTAGAACAGCAGTTTTCAAAACGATGTTGTTTTGTTTCTCTTGTTTTGTTCTCTCTCTCTCTCTCATTGTTTGAAGATCTCCCTAGCGACATCATCATTTTCGGCAGTCATCAGGGCGCGCTTGGAGGCATATCGAGGTCCTTTTTGGGCTCTCATGTCCTCACCTTTCATCTTGAAACACTTCAGGAACGATGTCAAGACGATGTTGAGAACATCTCGTTATTTTTCTGAGCATGTCCCCATCGACATGCACATTTTCTGCCGTGTTCTTTTTCCTGGTCCGCCGTGCTGCTGCTCATTTTCTGAGGACGTCCCTCGCGAAAACGTAGTTTTCAACATAAGAGGTAGCAATACACCTCCGTCAACACCTCATTTTGGCTAGGGTACCTCCTGCGAAAAGCAATGTTTTACATATCGATGAGTTTCGCAGATCTCCGTTGTTCGAGGCTGTCTCTAGCGAAACGCTTGTTTTTGTTTAGCGCGATGTCGCGAACATCTCATTGTTGTAAGGATGTCTCAAGCGAAATCGCCATTCGGGGGGATCCGCAAACCCTCTCTCCCGTGCGGCCCGCCACCCTCTATTCGTAAGAGATTATCAGATATGATGCAGATTCAGCCACAGCGTCCAGCTCGCTGCTCGCACCTCGAAGACGCTTCCCGTCATCCGCCATGCCGTAGAAGCACTGCCAGGCAGTGAGCTGGCCACCAGCGGAGGCAACATGGGCCCAGAGGGGTAGAGGCCACACACACAGGGGCCCGTTCCCAGGATTTTCCTGTCCCTCCAAAGCGCAACGAGCTTTTGGGGCGATGAAGAATCTCGACCCTTCTTTGGCCGCTGTCCGCCTCGCGGGGCCCTCGCCTGTCCCCGGGACCGTAACAAAAAAAAACGACTCGGGATGAGCCCTGGGAGGAAGGGTCGGGACTTCCGGGGATCCCGTCGGGCATGGACAAAACTGGGGGCAGCGCATGAGTGGGCCTCCTATTCCTCCTCCCCCTCCTTCTGCTCCTCCTCCTCGTCCTCGTCCTCCTACTTCTCCTCCTCCTCCTCCTTCTACTCCTCTTCCTCCTCCTCCCCCTCCTGCTCCTCCTCCTCGTCCTCCTCCTCCTCCTCCTCCTCCTCCTCCTCCTCCTCCTCTTCCTCCTCCTCCCCCTCCTGCTCCTCCTCCTCCTCCTCCCCCTCCTGCTCCTCCTCCTCCTCCTCCTCCTCCTCCTCCTCCTCCTCCTCCTCCAGGGCCGGGCGCCCATGGGCCTGACCGTGAACCGCCAGACCCGTCGAGGTCCTCTCGGTCCGCAGCGGTGGCAGCAGGCCCTCCTCGCCAGCCTGGAGGAAGTACACGGAGAGCAGCGTCCACGCGTACAGCGAGAAGTGGCCCCGAGCGACGTGGCAGAGGCCGCGGTCCTCTGCGGAAGGAGGGCGCCGCTCCCGACTCTCCCCGGGCCCTGCGAGAGAAGCGCGGCAGGAGGAGGGGGGGATATGGTCAGAAAATCCAGGGTTCGCTACAGACTGGTCTCCTTTCAAAACAGCCGAGACCCTCCCGAAATCCTCCGGGAAAGGTTCCGGGAGGCTATTCGGAGGGCTTCGGGAGGGTCTTGGAAGGGCTCTCGTCGTTTTGGGGGGAAGCCAGTCCGTAGCGAACCCTGGGCTTTCTGAGGATATGGGGGGATATGTGGAACGACGGCAGACAGGCAGTGGAGCACAATGATGCCGACTGAACGGCGTCGCGCGAGACAGCCGCTGTCGCTGTCTCATCTGCCTCTCGGACCACAGAAGGTCGGTTGGTATCGAACTGACGTCCGTCTGCAGTCCTCGGAGAAACACTAGCTGAAAACGAACATCAACTCAAACACCCGATTTTAATTGTGGAGATACGGCATATCTTGAAATCCCGGCCCTTTCCCCACGGCCCGCTTTTCATCCCTTGCCGATTTTGATAGTCCTGGGGCCCAGCGAGGGCCCCTAGAGGCTGAAAACAGCCAAAACCCCCTCGACGTGTTCTTCACGACGCGAACATGTCTGGGACGTCTAGCGACGTCGCGATGTTCTGCACGACGCGAACATGTCTCGGCTCTGGCGGCCGTTCAGGACGTTCCGAGCCATCCTGGAACGCTCTCAGCGAGGCGCAGCTGCTGGAGAGCATCCCGAGGCTGAAAACCGCCGAGAACCTACGAGAGCCACATGTCTGGGAGTGCTCCTTGGCCCAGCGCTTGACGAGCAGCACGACGCCCTGCGTGCGCGGCTCCAGGCGCACGCACTCGGCGAGCAGGGCGGCAGTGTACACGGGGGTGACCGTGTTCACGGAGAGGCTCATGGGCACGGAGTGGAGCGTCTGCGGCGAGATGACAACCACCTGAGGGGGGGGATACCCCTCGGGGATGCCTGGCCCACAGATGCTCGCACGTGGAAAACACGACGGCATATTTCTCGCCGTTTTCGGCCTCCAAGGGCCCTCGCAAAGCCCGAGGACCGTCAAACAATGACTCGGGAAGAAAAAACAGCCTCGGGGAAGGGGTCGGGACTGCCGGAGACCCCGCCTTGAAAAAATCAACGCATTGCGACATTGCATGTCTGGGAAGTGGCGCGGTGACAGACCGTGCGGTGATTTCGGAATCCCCAAAGACCTCACCGCAGGGCCCGTCACCGCACGGTTTTGGGACCTCGGGAGCCCCAATCACCTGGGGCATCCTCGGAGATCTACCCAAATCCCAAAGCAGTGCAGTCACCCTGAATCCCCACTGACTCACCACACGGTGTGGTCACCGTACTGCCTGGGTGCCTCCAAGCCTGAGGGAGAGGGATCCCATTCCCAGCGCCGGAGAGGTCAGTCGGCGGGCGGTGTATGAAGGGGAACTGGGACACACAAATAAATACACACAAATAAACATATCCCCCATATTTTCCCATATTTTCTGGGTTTTTGTCTTCCCCCCTACTTCCCATATTTTCCCATATTTTCTGGGAATCGCCGATTAATTGTGTCTGTGTGTTTTTTCCCCTCCTGAGTGTAGGAGGACGCAGTGTTTAACTCGGCTGTCGAGTGCGCGGCGACTCTGGCGGACAGTCGCCAGCGCGCGGAGGCGCAGCGCCGCCGCCATCCATCACCAGACATCCGACGTCTTGAATCTTGCAATTCGGGGCCTCCAGAAGCTCCGACCCCTTCTCCAAAGCCGGCTTTCACCCCGAGCAATTTTTGGACGGTTCCTGGGCCCAGCAATGGCCCCCAGAAGCCGAAAAC
>CAUYUJ010001214.1:45000-50000 GCA_963575745.1 Prorocentrum cordatum
GGTGGGCCATCGGGCCCCTATCGGCGATGAATGGGCGGATTTAGGGAGCCCACAAAGGACGTACGCGCCCAGCGATGTACATGAACACGGCCCCTCGATCCGCGAGACTGGCCGAGTGATACGAACATTCGGGCCATGCGTACTCTCGAAACCAGCGCGGCTTCATGCACCTGCACGTCCTTCTCTCGCTCCTGAGGATTGGGGGTCGACACCTCCCCCCTGAGCTCATCCCCCCCTGGCGTTGCCCCTGACCTCTTCGACGCCGAAGGGCTCTCGGGCCACAGCTCGGGACTCCGGCGGACGTCCGGGACGCTCCGGGCGAGGCGCTGCTGCCGGGCTGGAAGGCCGCCGAGGGCCATCGACGACGCTCGAAAACCTTAAACCTCGAATGTATCGTCCGACGACGCTCGAAAACCTCAAGCCTCGAACGTATCGTCCCCCCCGTAAGATTTCGAGGCGGAGCCAACCTTGGCCACGAGGGCCCCCGCCAGGGCGACCAAACCCTTCCGGAGAGCGCTCCTCGAATCTCCGCCCTCGACTCTCGGTCGTCTCCTCCCGGAGCCTATCCCCTCCGAGACATGCGATGCCGTGATTGTTTCCAATGGCGGGGCCTTCCGGGGGAGGAGGAGGAGGAGGAGGAGGAGGAGGAGGAGGAGGAGGAGGAGGAGGAGGAGGTTTTTCCCTGAGGCCCGACGCTGCAAAAAACATCGGAGCGGCGGGATTTGGGCAGTCTTCGGCCCTCGAGGGCCCTCGCTGGGCCTCGGGAGCGTCAAATAACGGTTCAGGACGAAAAAACGGTCAGGACGAAAAAACGATTCAAATAACGATTCAAATAACGATTCAAATAACGATTCAAATAACGATTCAATAACGATTCAAATAACGATTCAGGAGCGTCAAATAACGATTCAAATAACGATTCAGGACGAGAAAACGGTCCCGCGGAAGTGGTCCGGACCTCCGGGGCCCACGCACCGAAGAAATGGGAGCAGCCAGATGTCTGGGCTCTCATCCCGAGCAGCTTGGTCCCAGGTCCCGGCGAAGACCCCTGGGAGTCGAGAGCGGCTGTGAGGCCTCCCTTCGAAATTTCTCCATGGTGCGAGCATGTCTGTGCTCTGGCGTTGCCTTAGGTCGGGCCTGTCCCCCTACAGGGGGATTTCCGACGAACAATAAAACATACCCCCAAAATATTCCAAAATGGTTTGAAAAAATACTCCAAAAAATAGTCCCCAGACTATTCTTTGACTACTTTTGAATCTTCCCCCTGTAGAGGGACAGGCCCGACTTAAGCGTTGCCCCTGAGCCCAAGGCGCCCCCCCCAGCGGCCCGCGGGGCTGGTGAGGCTTCGGGTGCGCACGGACAGCCCCCCCCCCCAGGAGGTCCCAACCAACAGGCCCCCCGAGTAGTCCCAGCTGGCCTCAACAGGCCCCCCGAACAGTCTGGGGCGGTCTCAACACGGGGGACTCCGAAGCCGCGCGAAAACGCCCGGAGTGAAACAAATGCACAACCCCGCAGAGATCCGATGTATTGTGTTCTCAATGCGGGGCCCCCGAAGTCGCGACCCTTTCCGCACGGCCAGTTGGACACCCCGAGCTGTCATCGACAGTCCCGCGGCCTGGCGAGGGCCCACAGAGACCGAAAACGACGAAAAGACTCCGCTCTGGATTTTTCAATATGTTGGAGGTCTAGGCTTTGTGAACAGCCCACAAATAGGCGGCGCGACCGGGGGGGTAGTGAGAAGGGGCGGACGTTCTCAGAAGGCTCGGAAGTCTACATGCCTTCTGAAAAGTTTGCAAGGCCTTCTCCGAAGAAACAAAAAACCTCTCAGAAGGCGCGAGGGCTTCTGAGAAGTCCTGCCGCCCTCTGATAAGGCCCCCCCTTCGTTCGCCGCCGAACAAAGGACGTGCGCGCCCAACCGTGTGCTTGACCACGGCCCCCCCGTCCGCGAGACCAGCCGCGCGATACGAACGTTTGCGCAATGTTGGCGGCGCACACAAGGGGGTAGGGGGAGGGGGGAAGGCTTCTTAGAAGGAGGCTGCTCCTTAGCGGGCGGCGGCCCTGCATCTACACAGCAGGCCCGCGCCTTCTCCCAGAAGCAGGGCTTGCTTCTGAGAAGCCTTCCCCCCTCCCCCCTGCCCCCCTCTGCACGTGGCCGACAATGCGTGTGCGTCCTCTTTTGGGCGCCCGAGTTATCCGGGGTAACTCGGGTCCGGGGAAACTCGGGTTTGGATTCCCGAAAAAGGAACCCGAGTTACCCCTGACCCGAGTTACCCCTGATGATTCGGGGCTCTGGACGCCCGAGTTATCCGGGGTAACTCGGGTCCGGGGTTACTTTGGTTTGAGTTCCCGAAAAACGAACCCGAGTTATCCCTGACCCGAGTTACCCCTGATGATTCGGGGCTCTGGACGCCCGAGTTATCCGGGGTAACTCGGGTCCGGGGTAACTCGGGTTTGAGTTCCCGAAAAACGAACCCGAGTTAGCCCTGACCCGAGTTACCCCTGATGATTCGGGGCTCTGGGCGCCCGAAATATCCGGGGTACCTCGGGTCCGGGGTAACTCGGGTTTGAGTTCCCGAAAAACGAACCCGAGTTAGCCCTGACCCGAGTTACCCCTGATGACTCGGGGCTCTGACCTGCCCCCCTTTGCACGTGGCCGACAATGCGTGTGCGTCCTCTTTTCGCTCCGGACTGCGCGCGGCCCGAGGCCTTAATTTCGGGGATGGACAGACCTCCCTTTAGTGAAACGTGGTTTCGTGAAAAACGACCTGAGGCCCAAACCCGGCGGGCGCAGGCCTGGAAAATGACGGCCGCGGCGCCCTCTCGAGAACCGAAAACGGACAATTCACTAATCGACGTGTCACTGTTGGGGGTTTTGTCCGCCCCCGAACTGCGCGCGGCCCGAGGCCTTAATTCCGAGTTACCCCTGATGATTCGGGGCTCTAGACGCCCGAAATATCCGGGGTAACTCGGGTTTGAGTTCCCGAAAAACGAACCCGAGTTATCCCTGACCCGAGTTACCCCTGATGATTCGGGGCTCTGGACGCCCGAAATATCCGGGGTACCTCGGGTTTGAGTTCCCGAAAAACGAACCCGAGTTATCCCTGACCCGAGTTATCCCTGATGATTCGGGGCTCTGAACAATGCGTGTGCGTCCTCTTTTCGCTCCGCACTGCGCGCGGCCCGAGAAGCCTTAAATTCACCGGCGGCGCGCGCGCGCGGCGGGCCGGCCTCCGGCACCGCCACGCCAAAGGCCTTGCCGCTGGAGAGGCTGGCGCCGACGAAGCCCGTGACCTCCGAGGGGGGCCCCTCGAGAGGGGGAGGAGGAGGAGGAGGAGGAGGAGGAGGAGGAGGAGGAGGAGGAGGAGGAGGAGGAGGAGGAGGAGGAGGAGGAGGAGGAGGAGGTCTCTCGCGTCTCTCGCGTCGACGCTCGGGACCCAGGGGCGTTACGGCGAGGGCATCTTTTTCTATTGGCGACACATGAGTAAAGCAACTGGACTTCAGAAAGAGAGAGAGAGAGAGAAGCATGCAAAAGGGCCTGCCCGCCTAACGCTTTGCACGTCCCCGAGGACGCGAAGCAGCACAGACCGACGGCGCAGACCAGAGCCCTGTCGGCACGGCCGTGCCCCTGGGTAAGGAATCCAAGGTCTGGGGAGGGGCATCCCCAGAGACCCTCAGATTCATCCAGGAGGCTCCTGACCACCAAGATGCAACTTCCACGATCGTCTCAAACACTTACTCCTTGTGGGGGTCGGCGGAATGGGGCAAGCCACTCGGGTCTGGAGGCTGCTGGAACACCAATCCCAACAGCCCTCTGGGCGTAGGTGGTTTGACGCACTTTGCCTTCTCTCTGCCCAACCCCCTCCTTCCCCTTGCTCGGGGGAGGGGCTAGGGCTATCTCTGCTCCTTCTTTGTGTACGCCTCCGCCCCCCGCCCGACTGTGGGCCAACCCGAGACACGCCCCCCCCCCCACAACCCCTATCAACAGAAGCATACATAACGCACTTTGCTGCCAAATCTGGAGCATGCGCGGGCGCCCCGCGACCACTCTGCATGGCTTTTGCCAAGGACGGCGGGGGTGGCGCAGGCTAACCATCCCTGTCGAGAATCTACAGGCTGCGCGCTGCCTCCACATCCGGAGCGCGCGTGGGCGCCCCGCGACCACCTTGCACTGGATCTTGACGGGGACGGCGGGGGTGACATCATACTGCTCGCTGCGCGCAGGCCGACCATCCCTGTCAAAGAAATCCGCCGACCCTGTCGGCGTGTGTGAGGGGCTTGGCTGTTCGAGTCGTCGTCTCCGTCAGTCGTCGTCTCCGTCGTCCTCTTTCCCTGCGCCCCTCCTCCTCAAGCTTGTCAGCGGAAGAAGCACCTAGCAATGTCGTAAACGAGTCGAAGGGAAGCCCCCTGCTTTGATCCCTTCCCCGCGCCAGGGGGGGAGGGGGTCCCAGCGACCGGTTGTTGGTGTGGCCCGTTGGGTGTTAGTGTGGCCCGTTGGGTGTTAGTGTGGCTCGTCGCGTGGCCGGATGGGAGTTACTGTGGCCCGCGCTGGCCGCTCAATGAAAATTCATGTGTGACGGTATCTCATGTTAGGTCTGGAACGACTCGCAACACGTAAGGGAATGTATTCCCGCGCAAGCAAAAGTGGCCACAGGAACTCCCACCTGGAACCAGCGTAGTAGCAGCAGCAGCAGCAGCAGCAGCAGCAGCAGCAGCAGCAGCAGCACCAGCACCAGCAGCAGCAGCAGCAGCAGCAGCAGCAGCAGCAGCAGCAGCAGCAGCAGCAGCAGCAGCAGCAGCAGCCGTAAGTAGTAGTAGTAGTAGTATAGTAGTAGTAGTAGTAGTAGTAGTAGTAGTAGTAGTAGTTAGTCGTAGTAGCGTAGTAGTCGTCGTAGTCGTAGTAGTAGTAGTAGTTCGTGTCGTAGTTAGTAGTATAGTAGTAGTAGTAGTAGTGGTCAGTGGTTCGTTAGTGGTAGTAGTAATAAAGAGTCTAGTAGTTAGTC
>CAUYUJ010001214.1:57500-105000 GCA_963575745.1 Prorocentrum cordatum
GTGTCAGGGGGTGCCAAGGACGCGGCGGCTCCGGAAAAGAAGGTCGCGGTGGGGCAGCCGCGTTGCCACTGCGGAAGAAACTGCTCAGACAGATCGGGCTCAGAGGTTTTCGGACGTTTCCGCCGTTTCCGAGGGCCCCGAGGGGAGGGAGGCCCTGAGGGGTCGATCGCGGACCCGCCCCGCCCGTCCGCGACGGACCCCCCGATTCCTTGGGGAGGAGCGCCCCACGCAGCCCCCACGGCTCCCCGCGCGAGTGCGGTGCTGCTGGCGGGAGCGGCGCGCTGCCGCGGCGGCAGCCGCTTCGGCGCGGCGCGAGGCCCGCAGAGGGAGCGCCGGCACGGGCGGCGCCCCCCTCCTCAAGGGCTCCCCACTTCGCGCTTCGCGCTGCGCGAAGCGCGAAGTGCGAATAACTTCGCGCTCTCGCGCCGCCTCCCAGGGGAGCAAAAGAGGATGAGGAGGAATCGGAGCCGAACCGCGAAGCATATCCACTGCTCCTGGCCAGGCCCATCCTGGGCCCAGGAGCTGTGTATACGCCTCCCTGGCCAGGCCAGGAGGGCGTATGCACCGCTCCTGGGCCCAGGATGGGCCTGGCCAGGAGCAGTGGATATGCATAGATCTCGTCGCCCTATCTTGGGGGGGTGCTGGGAGGTGCCCCCGGCCCACGGTGCCCCCAACCTCTTGCTCGATCTTGGAGCCCCCGAGGCCCTCTGGGCCTCGTGATGGGGGTGCTCTACAGAGAGCCTTGGGGGGCCTCCTCCGGGATCCTGGGGGCACCTTGGCACTTCTGACAGCACCCGACTCCCTTGCCGCCGCTCGGACGTCCATTCCCTGTTTTTTTTCAGTTTCGTGCGTGGTTTTTTCACCAAATGATCACGGATGCTCCTCGATGGTCCTCGCCGAAGAAAAAATGCACACGTCCGAGCGATGCCAGGCGACCTCTGTGCGTCTGTGCCCGCCTGCAGCCTCTGCTGGGGCCCCTGGGTGTTTTTGGGGGGGCGCGACGCGTGCGCTCTTTCGCTCAAGCCATTTTGGCTCAAGCTTCGCCCAAGCCTCCTCATCCGCACACCCTCTCCGGACACCCTATCTATCCTTCTTTGTTCCCTACACTCCAATACTGCACCGATGTGTTTGTTCTTCTTAAGGGGGTGTCTCCGGGCTGGACGGCTCCGACAGCGCCAGTAAACTACACAACGACGTTACCGAAATCAATTCGCCAGCGCGGGGGGCAGCACCAGTAATGGTGGCAGGACCCCTGGAATTCCTTCGGGAAATATCGCTGCGACCCTCGAGGACATCCAGAGGCTGATCAAAGACGAGCTCGGCCCCATCAAGCAAGATATCGCAACAATCAAACTTCACGGGGTATCCCGCCGGGATCTTGAAGACGCCACTCGACCACTGCAAACCAAGATCGACGAGATCAGAAACGAACTCGAGGAAACACACATACGTGCAGTGAACATGGAGAACGCGATGAATGAAAACATCGAGAATTTTTGAAAACAATTTGCACTCCCGTCAACAAGAACACCGAGGTCTGATTCAGCAATCTCGCAAGATACTGCAAAACAGCGTACCGCTACCAGGGCAAACGTGCTGTTACTGCAGTAATCGGCAACCTCGCCAAATTCGAATCCGTTGCCACGGTGTGCACGTTCATCCGAGAGCAACTATTTCCAATGCAAGGCTCAATCACGACAAATATCTACGCAACGGGGGAGTTCAGGGGCATTGCGTTTGCGGAGTTTGGCAACATGCTCGACAAGAAAACGGCGGTCGCTCTTCTACGCAGCGGGGGCCTCCGACGTGGGAGTAATCTTGTCGGGGCAACTCAAGATAGAGAACCAACTGATCGTGCTGCCCGAAATTACTGCTTTGGGACGAAGTATATACTCAAAAACGAATTGTAGAGTCCATATACGATCAAGATCTCAGAAGAATAATAATAATCAC
This sequence comes from Prorocentrum cordatum, assembly GCA_963575745.1. NCBI lineage: Eukaryota > Dinophyceae > Prorocentrales > Prorocentraceae > Prorocentrum > Prorocentrum cordatum. The sequence continues at coordinate 59,454 of CAUYUJ010001214.1, forward strand.
CTTACAAATTGGTGGTTGGTGGGGCGTTGGCTCTCACTCTGAATATCCATAACATGGCAATTTGAAAGGGTGCGGGAAGACAGTTGGACGGCTTGGGATGATTTGCAGAAGCATCCGAAGCTGGCAGAATCGACAGATAAGTGTGATGGGATGATCTCCATCGAGCAACTCAAGGGACCAGAGGCGGGGCAAAAAGAACATCCAAAAGAACAACGTCGAAACAGGACGCCGAGGCCTGTTCAAGAACTGTCATCGAGAAGAATGCTAAGGCACATGGCCTGCTGCTACTGCGAGATAGCCGCATTCAACCTCAACATTTTGACATCGCTGGAACCCGGGACGCTGATCTTCGATGTGTTTCTCCGGCTCTTTCCGCCACCTGCGTTTCGACCTCCCTGGAAAATGGCAAAGTTACCTGTTCCTCATCAGTTCCACCAGCGCCACCTTCGAGGCCGATCTTTACTTCATCATGTTCTTCATCAATGTCTTGTCGAAGAGTCCCGCCAGCACGTGTACACATCCACGTTGACGACGGCGTCCGCACCGAAGAAGACGACCATACAAATTTGGACCGTACTGTAGATACGCTGAGTTTTTAATCATGACAACCACAGGCTGACAATACAGTCATCGACGTCAATGAGAATTGCCAATGATGATTACGGTCCTGGCTTTGCACAAATGCTCGGCTGTTCGTCCAGTATGGGCAAAGATGCCATTGCGAACCGAATACCAATGGAGATTCGACGTAATGCTACACGTTCGATTGCTGCGGCGTCCCATTCGGCACCCTCGATTTCTTCACCATGCCAGGCAGGAACAGGACATCCAGAAGATGGTTCGTCTCCTTCTCCTTCTCGATCTTCACCCTCCTTAACATGGCACCGACGTCGGCGATAGTGCGCGCCAGATCGCATCCGACGCGTGGCGACGTGGAACGTCGACGGTTTGCGCAGCGATTCTATCGTCAAGCTGGAGGAGCTTGTGTACGCCATCGGTTGCAACTGCAACAACATTGCCATTTTGTACATTCAAGAGACGTAACTACACGGGGCCGACTGTTACAACAATCGCGGCTACAAAGTGTTCTTCTCCCGCAGTCTGCATTCGAGCAATCACACTTTCGCTGGAGCTGGTTTTCTGGCGGGACCTTCAGTGGTGACTTCTGTTATTGCTTTCAGAGCCTGCGACGACCCGTTGGCTACGCTACAAGCTCTGTAGTGGGGTGCTCACTTTCGTCAACGCGTACGCGCCGCCCTCGGGGCTCTGATGCGAATTCCGGCAAGAGTTCTACACGAAATTGCAGTCGACAACTCGCGCGACTACGATGCACAATGTCACTTATGTACTAGGGAATTTCAACTCGCAGACTACTACGAGTGGGACAGGGGGAGGACAACACTGTCGGGCCACATGTTTGGATACCCCGCCTCAAGATCTTGTTGAAGACCCTGCCAGACATCAGGGAGAGGCAATCTCAAATAGACAATTGTTCGTGGAGAGAAATTCGTATGACTTGGTTGTGGCAAATACTTACTTCGACCACCCAGACAGCATGAACATTACGTGCCGCAACGTCGGAATCCATCTGGACCCGATTATCTCGACAGCGCGGTTTTCACAAATCGACCATGTGTTATGCCACCAAAGCGTGTGGACGACGATCCAAGACTGTTGGACAGCTCGCGAGGCTTCTTTGAACACTCGCAATTTCCTCACCGTTGCCACGATCAACGTCGACTTCGATACGCAGCCGCAGCATCGTCAGACTGGACGACGAGCGGGTCCGCGACAAACTCATCGGAGAGTTTACTCAAGTCACGTTGGAGCAACATGGTTGTTCGGATCATTTGAACACTGCAAACGCTATTCGGCAGACAGCTTTCTCCCGTGCTGCTGCCACTCTGCCAACTAGAGACATCAAAGGCCGATGTCGGTGGACCAACCAGCGAACTCAAGATTTGATACAGCGGCCCTCCGGTTACCGACAGCATGGGGACCACGATATCGACCGGCGACTACACAGGGAAATGCCGAAGTCTGGGAAGCAGGACCGCGAATCATGGTTGAACAATCTTGCGGCGAGTGGTGGGTGGGATGCTGTGAGATATTTGCGCAAGCCGGAGAGTGCAGCAAGCAAGCATACAACGCCCAGATGGCACAACGTCAGACACAGCGGAAAGACCAGACCTCATCTCATGGCATATTGTTTTGAATATACACACTGGGAGTATAGGTTTCCAAATCACTGGCCAAGCAATCATTCGCTTCGTTGCGACGAACTTCCTATCGACATGGGGGCGCTGACGATGAATGAATTTCAGAACGTGATCCACAAGCTCAAGAAGGCCAAGGCAGCTGGACCTGATGACGTTCCCCCAGAATGTTAGAAGGTTTTGGCTTCCGACGAAGCGGCCAACAACATAACTTTCACCTTATGCCACCAGTCCTGAACGCAAAAGTCCATCCTGGAATCTAGGAAGAGAGCTAATGTGGCATTATTGTTCAAGAAAAGTGGCGCCGCCTTGCCAACTAAATACGGACCGGCATGGTTACTGCCGGTTGGGTATAAGATTCTGGCGTCAACTCTACATAATCGGTTGGTTCAGGGAGGGGCGGAAACACGAATACGAGATTCACAGTTTGGCTTTCGACAGCGCCGCGACACTGGCGACGCACTAATGTTGACACGCTGGATGATCAAGGAGGATTTGCACATAAACGGTGGCTTGATTTTACCTTCTGCTAGATTGAGCAAAAGCTTTCGATATATTGAAGCCAGACTGAATATGCGAAGCTCTTGAATGCTTTGGTCGTCCAATTGGTATGATGGAATTGGCACCTTCGATTTACTCAGCAAGGTATGTCTCCATCTTGGATCATGCCGGCCGGTCTTCTGAACGACAACAACGAGCAAGGATCGCTCAAGGCTGCCCGCTCTCGCCCTACCTTTTCACCCTCGTCCAAAGTGAAATGCTGCATGATGTGCAGGTACTCGTGAACTACTATTGGAGTCAGACTATATGATTACGCGCGATGTTTTGTATGCAGATGATACGTTGTGGGTGTCGCAGCATGGCTCAAATTTGCAACAGGTGCTGGCATCACATGTGGAAGAAGGCAAGAAGTACAGCCTGGAGCTCAATTGGGGGGCGACGGTACAAACACAGACTTCCACAGACAAGGCAATCCGAGCCCCACGGGGCGAATGCATCAAAGACGTGAGGGAAGCTATTTGTTTGGGCGGGCTTATTTCGTGCGATGGGAGGGTGTCTACCGAACTGAACAGGAGGCTCGGCGGAACTCACCATACGTTCAAGCAGCTACACCGGATGTGGACGCGGACGCCTACTGGCAAGAAGCGAACGCACATAATATAATTACGACAGTTGCGTTCCGAGCGAGCTCGTATTCCTTAGACTCTGTTTGGCTTCTGGCGGCAGACCGTGCGAGGCTGGATCGCCCGCTGGGGATTTCTGCTCCTTTTTCCCCCCGCGTCAGCAACGCAGAGGTGCTGCGAAGAGCATCCGTTCAACCATAATCGCAGATGCTGCAGAGTAGGCAAACAGCTTTGTACAACCACATCAAGATCTCTTTGTTTCCGTTGCTCGTAAGAACAGCCGTCTGCAATGGCGACGGCACTCCCGAAATTTGGGCCAGGCGTCGGAAAAGGGGCCGCCCCCGCTAGCAGTGGGCGAGTCAAGTGTACAAGCTGTCTCAGCATGGGTACCTGCGGTGCCCCGTGGGCTCGCCCTCCTCCTCCTCCTACTCCCCTCCTTCTCCTCCTCCTCTTCCTCCTCCTTGCCTCCTCTTCTTCCTTGTGAGGCTTCTGCTTCACAGTCGTGACTCTGGGTGCCCGCTATCCGTCTGTTTCATGTTTGGAGAGCTGTCAAGCGCGCACTCTTCTGCACACGCGTCCCTCGGGATGCTCGTCTCTGTGGTGGTGGTGACACGTGCGCTGGGGGTGCGCCGAGCCAGGCGGGGCCATAGCACGGTCAGGAACTTTTGGACAGCGAGTCGCGGTGGCGGCCCCTGCGACACGCTGTGCCTTGCACGCGGACTGCGTGTCGCTCCGCTTCGCAGGACGGGAAGCTGGGAAAGGCTCGGGACGTTGACGCTCGGGGACGGGGATGTGGATAGCGTGTCGCGCCGAAGAGTGGTGGGCCAGAACTGGCGGAGCGACATGCTGAGCCAAAGCTCCTGGCTGTGAACGTCTGCGCCCACCCCAAGCATGCGATGTCTAGACTTTTTCTCTAAATGCGGGATCCCTGCACGTCCCAATCCTGTCCCCAAGGCCGTCAATTTTCCTCTCGAGCCGCCGCCTTTTGTTGTCATCCCTGGGGCCCCGCGAGGGCTCCCAGAGGCCGAGGACGGCCCAGACATATCCGTCGTGATTTTCCATGAGGTCCGACGTTGCGCACAAAAAATGCAGCATCGCGAAAGATCACGCCCGGAGCCCCAGACCCCATGTTTCTGCGCCGTTTTTTTTAAACCACATCGACCTGTGAGGGTCCCCGGGGCCCAGAACCGGGCGAAACCGCCCGTGGTGAAAAGCCGCAGCGCCAGGATCTCAGATATATTTCCCGACGTGAGCACGTCTGGGACCAGGGCTGCGGCTGAGGCAGCCCCGTGGAGCACGTCGCGCGTGAGCGGTGCCCCAGGGCGGTCTGGCCCTAGCGTGCGTCTATGCCCGCTGGGACCGTACTGGAATCGGCGCGGGGGTGGCGAAGTGTATGGGGAGGCTGTCCATGGATGCAACGGTGGTGTACATCTGGCCTAACCCAGCTGATAATGTCAGGTCAGGTCAGGTAGAGCCTTGCACCAGACGGTGCACCAGACGGGCTTGCTGGGATCGGCGCGGGGGCTGCTGAGGCTTAGAGGGGCTATCCGTGGATGCCCAGGTGGGTTATACCTGGCCCAACCTAGCCAACAAGTGAGTTACACCTGCCCCAAGTGGCTTAGAGGGTTAGGGATCCGGGCTAAGTGGGCTCCGCTCAGTCAGCAGAGTTGTCCAACCCCCCATAAGCCACTTTGAGCATCTGTGACCCACTTCTATGTCAGGTCCTTGGCATCGATTTGTAACCCTTCTATTCCCTCTGTAACCCTTCCACCGATCGAAGTATGTGGAATGCCAAGCAAAGCACGAAACGCGTGAAGTGTTCGCGGAAGCAGGCAGGATCCACTTTGCGTCCGTGCCTGCTGGGGCCGTGGCTGGGGGCTTCCCGTAGGGCACGACGTTCGTGAGGGGAGCGCCGAACTGGGCGGGACCTGACACGTGTTCGCGCCTGATGGGGCCGTCGGTTGGGCACGACGTGCGAGGGGTGGGCCAGGAGGGTCTGGTTCCAGTATGCGTGGGTGGCTCCCTTGGGGGAGCACTCCCCAGCCCCCTTGAACCATCCTCCCTGGGGATCCTTAAGGTCCGCCCGCGCCACCTCGCCCAGAACGACGACACACCAAGAGCCACCATCCTGGCCAACGCCTCGCACCTCTGGCATTGCATTGCCTTGGGACCTCCCAGCGGAGGACCGGGTTCCGACATGGAGGCCGCCCACACGGGGTCCGAGCAGATGGGGTCGGAGGATCGCGCCGCGCCGCCGACGCTTCGGCGAGGCGGTGCGATCCACCGACCCCATCTGCTTCACCCCCATCTGGGATAGTCAACTGGGCATCGCTCGGACGTCCATTCCCTTTGTTTTTTGTCGGTTTCGTGCGTGGCTTTTTCGCCAAATGATCAAGGATGCTCCTCGATGGTTCTCGCCGGAGGAAAAATCCACACGTCCGAGCGATGCCAAGTCAACACTCGTTGGGCACATACGACCCGCCGGCCTTCTGCGGCGGGTCCGCCTTGTCCGCCGCCTTCGGGGGGTCCTGGTGGCGCTGCCGTCCGTTGGGCTTGCGCAGCTGAGACTTGGGGCTGCCGTCGGGCTTTCCCTTGCAGGCCGACCGGAAGAACAAGGGCAGGCAATCCGATAGGGAGGTCACCGAGCGGGGCCGAGGGGGGCTGAAGCTGGGAGACAGTATGTGACGTCTGGCGATGCCCAGCACGCCTGATTACTCCTCCGCCCCCTCGCCGCCAATCACTCTTCCCTCGCCCCGAGCCGCGCACCGACGCCGCTCAGTACTGCTTGCGTCTCTGCCTGCGTCGTCGGAGATGGCAGTCATTCGAAGAAGGCGTTCGCAGCAGGATGACCCGCATGCGGAGAACCCTCATCAGTCCAGGGCAAGGAGACCGCAGGATAGCCCCCCACAGGATAACCCTCGGAAGGAAACCACAGGAGAGCCCTCATCGGCCCAGGGCAAGGAACCCGCAGGAGAACCCTCGACTGGAGAACCCTCGGCTGGAAACGCCGCAGGATAACCCGCACCAGCCCAGGGCAAGGGGGGCGGCCTCTCGAGCCCACGCGCGAGCTCCTCGGTCCAGGGCCAGGGCCCACTCCCACTTGGGGAGGAGCACGGAAGACTCGCCCCCCCGCCCCCCCGCCACCCCCTCCCCCCGTCTCCTCCCCCCTTGCCACCTCCGCCCGGCCCCTCCCTGCTGTGCCTCACCCCCGCTCCTTCTCCCTCCCCGTCGGTCCCCCCTCCCTTGCCCCCGTGCCCTGCCTTGGGCGTCCTCTGGGCTTCCAGTCGGCCAGGCTTCGGCGCAAGCTTGGGAGCGCGGTCCACGCTGGGCTGCAAGGCCTGCGCCAACATGAACAGCGCCACGCCTGAGGTCGTGGGAAGGCCCCAGCCGGACCAATAGGAGGAGGAGGAGGAGGAGGAGGAGGAGGAGGAGGAGGAGGAGGAAAAACAATGAGCATCTGGGATTGGCTATGCTCCAACCGTGCGCAAGGGGGCAGGAACAAAAGTGTGGCCTGCTTGGTTTGGTCGAGACTTCTCTTCCCCGGAGCGCCGATCATCAATGAGATCATGTGCGAGGCTGAGAGCGGCAGGAACGAGCACACCGTCGCCGCGGCCACGACGGAGAGGCTGCGCATGTCGCCACGCAGGTGCAGTTCGCCGATGGACGGGATGCGGGTCACACACGCGCCGAACATGGCTTGTTCGATCGAGGGGAGAAATGCGCTGAGCACCCCAACGTCCGGTGTGCGGAGGCGAAGCAGACTTCACGGAGGGGGGATTCTCCGGATGCAGTAGTGAGCTGAGCCTAATGCAATGTGGAACCTTAGACGGCTGCGGATGGCCAATGCGTTGCGCGTGCGACATGTTCGCGATTTCTCCCACTACGTCTAGACAGGTGTCCAACATTGCCACATCGTGAATCGCGTGTTGCCCTGAGACTGTTGCGAACACGACTCAGAACGCAGTCATATGACCTCCTGGCACATGGTCACGCTCGGATCTCATGACGCATTGAATTATACTGGGCGGTTCGCATTTCAAGGTGAAGACAATCACAAGGCCTTCTCTACAAGTAGGGAGCCTATGTGCGAGAAGCGAACGGGTCGTCGCTCCGTGGCCTCTAAACGACGAAGTCTCCAGGACGTCTCTGATGGAATCCCCCCCCCCTCCACTCCGATTCCAAAATGTACGCGCACGCACGTTTCTCATTTCTTACCACGGTCAACTTGTTTCTCTTCATCTGCCTTCCGACCCGAAACCCGCGGGACAGGGTTGGGAGCTGGGAGCAAGGGGAGCAAATATACCCTAGCAGATATACCCTCCCCCTTTCGGGGTCTCCCCGTGGCGAGCTGTGACAACGCAACTGCACGGCCTGTGCGGCCTCCACGCGCCGAAGGGTTCAGATCTTCAGAGGTTGGCTGCGCACTCGTCCCCCAGGAAGGACATGCAGAAATCGTCGAATTAGGAGCGCCCGCTGGCGTGAGAAACTCTGCTGGCGAAGGGTAGAGAGTGTACGTTGCTGGCTGCCAGAGAGCAAGCTCTAACAAGCTGCCAGAGAGCAAGCTCTAACAATCCCCAAGACAACGTCACAGTCCTCCCTGCAACACCGAGGATCGCTGAACACCACGGGCTGACCAGGCAGCATGTCCGACGGCCCACCAGGGGCTCCAACAATGCCCATTGCCCCGCTACCGCCGACCTGTGCATGTCTTTCCGGACTGCTATCGACGCTCCTTTTCTGAAAAGCTTTCGGGCACTGCCTTCAGTGGCTCGCTGAGCCCAGCTGACCTGGAACTCTGGCCGAACGAGACATCCCCCCAGTCTAGGGGAGATCGCCGAGACGAATGAGCTCCAGGCCCGCATGCCCGCGGCCTTTCCAAGAAGCGTTCTCGATAATGTAGTGTGCAAGACGACGATGACCACGAAGAATAATGGGTTATGTTTATGTGGTGTTTTCTTCTTACTTTTCTTCGAGAGGGAGGCAAGGGAGGCTGGGGGAGTCCCCTGCTGCGGCCTCCTGCGAACCGAAGCTCGGCAGCGCAGGCGCCAGCGCCGCGGGCTCCGAACTCATCGGCGCGGCCGCGGCTGGCTCGTCTGCCGTTCCTCTTGGGGAGGGGGTGGCGCCCGTGGCGCTGGCATGCGCGGGCAGGGGCAATCACGAGACTCCACTCTTCCAGGATGAATTACAGTCAGCCCGTATCATAAGGATGCGCGGTAAGGATGCAAGGCCTTGGAGGCCCAAATTGGCGTTTTTCGAACGAGGCAGGCCAATGAAAGTCGCCAAGGATGGGCCGAAGGCAAGGATGGGCCGAAGGGGTAATGATACAAGGGTACCCTTGGGAAAATTGCCCATACTTACCATGCGGGTGGACTGTAGGAGATCGCAGCACAGGCGGGCTTACGGTAGGCACATGCGGGAAGACGTCTTGCCAAAAAGGAATCCGGGGGCACATCCCTCGTCGACTCTGAGCTTCGTGCGGTGCCCAAGGGCTCTGCGGCCCACTCCGGAGATACGACGCTCTCGTGGGGCACTCTTTGGCAGGCCGACTTCTGACTCAAGGTGCCGGCTGTAGCCGCGTGATGATGGCATCCCCCGCCCCCCGAACAATCCCGCCGACCCTCTGGGCTCAGGTGGCTCAGCGCGTCTCCTCTTCCGCCCCCCTTCTCGTCCCTTTTCGGGGAGGAGGAGGAGAAGGAGGGGGAGGAGGAGCAAGAGGAGGAGGAGGGGGAGGAGGAGGAGGAGGAAGAAGAGAAAGAGGAGGAGGAGGAGGAGGAAGAGGAGGAGGAGGAATATCGGGATTCAACCACACTTCCTCGGTGGCAGCACACAACTCAATCGGAGGTGGGGGGGGGGGGCGGGGCGATGGAGGAGGAGGAGGAGGAGGAGGAGGAGGAGGAGGAGGAGGCTCCCTGCCGCCGCACGTCGCAACACTTCCCCCTCTATCTGTGGACTGGGCGTGGCTGGCAACACTTGGGGCGCGGCGTCCGCCCCTGGCGCCGGGCGCGGAGAGCAGCGCGCGGCACGCATGAAAATCCCTTGTCGGGCGGAGCCTCGGAGTTGAGGATTGTCGGGGAGACGTAAGACCCGGGTACGGGGGACTCGGAAATCCCCGACGAGGTCGTCAAAAAAAATGACGAGGCCGAGCCTGCATTTTGACGAGGCCTCCCGCTGCAGACATCCCACGAAACTCCTCCTCGTCAAAATCCGAGGCGCGGTCGTCAAAAAACGATGGCGAACCCGAGTCCCGGCAAACCCGGGTCTTACGCTCCCCCGAGATTGGGGAGGGGCTTCTCGGCGCTGAACCGAATGCGCTTCCAATGCGCTTCGTCACTGCGCGGGGTGAAATGGAGGCTCGAGGCTTTCTTCCCCTCCCTTTCCCACCCCCGGGGTTGGCTCTTCCTGCATCGTTTCTCGGCTTGCTTCGATTTTCCTACTTCGCGGTCGTTATGCGCTTCGTACTTCTAATTCGCAGCCGCGGAACACTTTGCTTCTTCTGCCTCACAATCGTGCTGCGCTGTTTCCCGCGTCCGCCGCCGCGCGGATGCTACCTCAAATTGGCTGCTGGTTGCTGCTGCGTGGGTGTGCCGGCCCATCCGGTATCGCATGCTTTTGGGAAACTTGCCGAGATTTTTGCCCGGGGCCTCTCTGTGCACAAAGGGGGTCAAGAGAAACGCGATAGTTTGCATCACATATTTCTGCCAAGTGCTCATGATTAGGACCTTTTTGCCCAGCGTTTCTGAGGACGTGTTTGCCCAGCGTGAAACCCGCTGCACGTCCGCAAGGTGCGCTGACTGCTTCTCCGTCGTCGTCGTCGCCGTCGCCGTCGCCGTCGCCGTCGCCGTCGCCGTCGCCGTCGCCGTCGTCGTCGTCGTCGTCGTCGTCGTCGTCGTCGTCGTGAGCTGTCAGAACCTTGCCTTTGACAGTGCGGGCGAGCCTCCGCGCCCCTGGGAGCCCCATGGAGCGTTTTGGGACCCCATTGGGACTATCTTGGGCCTCTGCTGAGCCTCTCTTGGGCTACTCCTTTTGGGGCCCCCCTTGGGACCATCTTGGGCCTCGGCTGAATCTTCTTGAGCGCATTCCTGGAGCTCCTGGCGACAGGAAAGCTCGTGATGACAAGACTTCAATTTTGACAACGCTATCATCTGAGCTTTTGGGGCCATATTGGAGCGCTGAGAGGGATGAGGAGGAGGGGGAGGAGGATGAAGAGTAAGAAAAAGAAAAAGAGGATCATGAGGAGGAAAAGGAGGAGAGAGGAGGACAAGGCTGGCCGAGGGTGGTATGTTTTGCTCCCGCCCCGGGTGTTTGGATTTTCCCCGAAGTCTCTGGAGGCCTCCGGAAGACCGAAGAGGGCCGAACATTAGAGAAAACGTTCGGAAACCTCCCTCTTCGATCCTTGGGGGCCAGGCGCAAAACTTAAAAACCGAGGGTGTTCTCTGCTCTTCTTTCTGCTGTTGTTGTTTCTCTTCCTTGGCTGTTGCCGCGATGCCAGGCCCGCTTTGAGCAGCTGGCCCAGATCTCCTCAAGTCATTTTCTCCCCATGACAGCTCGATGGTAATGCTTTATTCTGATACTTTGACGTGTTGCTTCATCTTTCATGGTCACGATGTTCAATATTACCATTTTTCCACGGACATGCTTATTCCGTGTTGATACGCAATGGCGCACATTGATTGCAGCCTGAGAGCTCGTGACAGCTCTTGACAAGCCTTGACAACCAATAAACCGCCATCGGCAGCCTTGACAACCCTTGACAGCATTGACACGCCCCTGACAGCCGTTGACAGAGCCTTGACGGCCGTTGCGAATGTTTGATGAACTTGCTCGTTAGAGCTCTTGACAGCCCTTGTCAAGGCTTGACAGCCGTGAGAGCAATGAATATCGACAACACTTCTACACGTCTTGGACCATGGAGCAGCACCCATGTTAACTTCAAACTCCAATCGGTGCGCGCGTGGTGAGCTTTGCCTTGTCCACAACCGGCAAGTCGCCACGTTAGTTTGGAAATGTCATCGGTCACCGTGCAGAATGTTCAATTCTGGACAAATCCATAACTCACCACGCGCGCGCTCTTGAAGAGCTGTGCATTGCCCACGCTCGAAAAGTCGCCGTGACGGCCTGGAAACGTAAGTGCGCCCTTCACGGTGGCCGACAGGATTTCGGGTGACCCGCGCGGCGGGTGGGTCGTCCGCCGCGTGTGCGCGCGCGTTGTGAGTTCCGCACTGTCCACAATGGATCAGTTTTGCGATGGGCATCTCGTAGAAACCATACAATAGAACCCATGGCAACGTCAAAATCCAATCGGTCACCGCTAGAAGGTTCCCAGTCGCTTCTAAGCCAACGTGGCGACTTTCCGATTGTGGACGATAGAAAACCCACCTCGCGCGCGCGCGGCCGCGCGCGGAGAGTGTTGCACTGTCCACCAGAGGAAAAAAACAATTTTATCTGGGAAATCCAATCGGTCGCCGTTAGGAGTTCACTTTAGTTTCCAGGCCAGCATGGCTATTTTTTGAATGTAAGAAATACAAAACTCACCGCGCGCGCGGGCCGCGGCACGTGCGCTTGAAGAGCCATGGATTGCCTTTAACCTAAACGTCGCCATGTCGGCCTGGTATGGTAACCCACATAAGCCCCCCCCCCCCCAACGGTGACCGACAGGATTTCGGGTGACCCGCGCGGTGGGTGGGCCACCCGCCGCGCGCGCGGTGAGTTCTGCACTGTCAGCAGCGAAAAGTTTTGCATTGATCATCGTAAAGAACATTCCGCATAACCTGTGCGAAATTCAAAATCCAGTCGGCCACCGTTAAGGGTTCACTTTGGTTTCCAAGGCAACGTGGCGACGTTTCGAATACAAGCAATTCAAAACTCACCTCGCACGCGCTTAGTCGTGCATTGCCCACGCCCGAAACATCGCCGTGCTGGCCTGGAAACCCAGATGGTCAACGTCTGCAGTTTACAGCATTTTGGCTTTTCAAATGTGGGCAAGACAGAAGTCACCGCGCGCGCGGCCGCGTGTGTGCGTGTGTGTGTGTGTGTGTGTGTGTGTGTGTGTGTGCGTGCGTGCGTGCGTGCGTGCGTGCGTGCGTGCGTGCGTGCGTGCGTGCGTGCGTGCGTGCGTGCGTGCGTGCGTGCGTGCGTGCGTGCGTGCGTGCGTGCGTGCGTGCGTGCGTGCGTGCGTGCGTGCGTGCGTGCGTGCGTGCGTGCGTGCGTGCGTGCGTGCGTGCGTGCGTGCGTGCGTGCGTGCGTGTGTGTGTGTGTGTGTGCGTGTGCGTGTGTGCGTGTGTGTGTATGTGTTTTTTTTTGGGGGGGGGGGGGGAGTTTTGTGTTACTCGCACTCGTGAGTTCTTTTTGTTTGTGAGTTTTGTTTTACTCGCACTCGTACTCGCGCTCGAAAAGTGGCCATGATAACTTGGAGATCCAACCGGTCATGTGTATGGGTTCTCTTGGGTTCCCATGCCAGCATGGCAATTTCTAGATTGTGGGCCATGCACAACTCATCGCGCGCTTGAAAGAATCTGCGGCGTCCACAGCCGAGATCGTGGGCACCGCAAAGCTCGCCGCGCGTGGTCGCGCGCGCGTGGTGGGTTTTGTAGCGTCCACGATCGGGAAGTCGCCATGGTGGCGTGGAAACTCACGTGAACCCTTACCGTGGTAAATTGGATTGTGAAATTAACATGGTTCCTGTTTATATGTTTGTAAATCTGACCAGCGCAAGGTTTTCCATCGTGGACAATGCAGAACTCCGCCCGCCCACCGCGCGGGCCTCCCGAAATTCAATTGGTCGCCGTTCGTTGTTCATTTAGTTCCCAGGCAACCAGTTCCGCTGTCGGATTGTGGGTAATGCAGAACTCTTCAAGAGCGCGTGGTGGTTTTTGCATGCCATTCTGGCATGGACACTCAAGTTAACCCTTAAATGTGGCTAAGTGGAGCGCGCAATGAAAGCGGCAATTTTTCGATTGTGGGCAATAGAAAAATCACCGCGCGAGGCCTCGCGCGCGCGCGAGGTGATTAGCGCAATGTCCACAATCGAAAGGTCGCCGTGTAGGCCTGGCAACGAACGTGAAACCTGGACGGTGACCGATGACATTTCCGAGTAAACATGGCGACGTTACGATTGCGGGCAGCGCAGAACTCACCGCGCGCGGCCCCGCGCGCGCGCGATGTGATTTTTGAAATGTCCACATTCGAGATGTCGCCACGTTGGCCTGGAAACAGAAGCGGGCTTTTCACGGTGACCGATTGGATTTTGAACTTACGTGGTTTCTGTTGTATATGTTTACGGCGATTGCAAATGGAGTTTTTCCATCGTAGACGGAGCAGAGCTCCCCGCGCGCCGGGCGCGCGACGCACCGGCCGCGCGGGTCACCCGAAATGCAGTCGGTCACCGTGCAGGGTTCGCTGTGGTTTCCAAGCCAACATGGTGATTTTCGGTTGTGGATAATGCAGAACTCGTCAAGCGCGCAATCGAAAAGTTGCCTTTCCGGCCTGGGAACTCGAGTGGACCCATAACAGTGACCGAGTATATTTCCAAGTTAACATGGCGACTTTTCGATTGTAGACAATGCGTAACTAACCCCGCGCGCGTGGTGAATTGTGTAGTGTCCACGATGGATAAGACGCCGCGTTGGCCTGGGGACTAAAATGAACGCTTTAACGGTGACCAGTTAGGTTCTGAAATTAACACGGGTTCTCTGGACTGGGTAATGTTCTCCACTATGATCAACGCACGATTTTTCCATTGTGGACAGCGCCGAACTCTCCCCGCGCGCGCGCGGCGGGCGACCCACCCGCCGCGCGGGCCACCCGAAATCATGTCGGTCACCGTTAAGGGTCCACTTTAGATTCCAAGCCAACATGACGATACTTCGATTGTGGACAAGACAGAACTCTTCAAGCGCGCCTGGAGAGTTCTGTATTTTCCGCAATCGAATCGTCGGCAGGTTGGCCTGGAAACTAAACTGAACCCTGCGCGGTGACCGATGACATTTCCAAACTAACGTGGCGACTTGCAGGTTGCGGCCAAAGCAAAACTCACCGCGCGTGGACGTGGGTGCGCGAGGTGAGGTTTGTACTGTCCACAAAAGAGAAACACGCCATGTTGGCCTGGAAGCTAAAGTAAGCCCTTCACGGTGCCTGATTGGGTTTTGAAATTCACGTGGTTCCTGTTGTACATCTGTTTTCTCATGTGTTCGATGCGCGACTTTTCCACTGTCGACAATGTAGAACTCCCCGCGCGCGCGCGGTTGGTGACCCACCCGCCGCGCGGATCACCCGAATTCCTGTCGGTCACCGTTAAGATTTCGCTGTAGTTTCCCAGCCAATATGGCGGTTTTTCGATTGTGGAGAATGCAGAACTCTTCAAGCGCGCGGGCGACCTTTGCATTGTCCACAATTGAAAGGTCGCCATGTTGGCCTGGAAACTAAGGTGAACCCTGAAAGGTGACAGGTCGGATTTCCAAATTCAAGCGGCGACTTTTCCATTGTGGAGATTTCAAAATTCACCACGCGCGCTCAGCTTGGGTTTTAAAATTCACTTGGGTTTGGTGTCTGTATTCAACATTGGTAGAGGTATTGTGGATACTCATGGCTGCCTCGGCTGTCAAGACTTGAGAAGGACTGTCAAGAGCCCCCACGAGCAAACTTCTCAACAACTTGCAACGGCCGTCAATGCTCTGTCAAGGGCTGTCAGGAGCGCGTCAATGCTGACAATGATTGTCAAAGCTGCCGATGGCTGCTCATTCGTTATCAATGGTTTGTCAAGAGCTGTCTCGGGCTGTCAAGCTGCCGTCAAGGTACGTGATTGCTGATCAACTCGGGAAAATCATGTCCATGAACAACAATCAAGACCATGGAAACAATCACGCCCATGAGAAATCAAGCAATACATCAAACATATCAGAGCAATCATTCCCAGCAAGCTGTCATGACAAATCCTGACTTGAGGAGGTCTGGGCCGGCCGCTCGGAGCGGGCCTGGTATCATGGCAACAGCCAAGGAAGAGGAACAGCAACAGCAGCAAGAAGAGAGCAGAGAGCACCCTCGGCTTCTCAGTTTTGTCCCTGACCCCCGAGGATCGAAGAGGGAGGTTTTCGGACGTTTTCTATCGTTTTCGGCCATTTTCTATCCTCTGGAAGCCTCCAGAGGCCTCCGGGTACCTCCCAGTATCCAGGACGGGAACAAAGCTTACCACCATCGGCCAACGTCATTATCCTCCCCTTCTCCTCCTCCTCCTCCTCTTCCTCTTCCTCCTTCTCCTCCTCCTCCCGTTTCTCAAGGCTCCAAGATAACTAACCCCAAGAACGCGGATGCTAGAGTTGTCAAAACCGAAGTTTTGACATCGCGAGATCTCCTGTTGCCAGGAGCTCGGGGAAATCGTTCAAGAAGGGCTCAACCAAGGCCCAGCATGGTCCCAAGGGGGGACCGACAAGGAGTAGCCCAAGAGAGTCTCAGCTGAAGCCCGAGATGGTCCCATGGGGGGTCCCGAATGGGCACCATGGGGTTCCCAAGGGCGCGGAGGCTCGCTGGCACTGTCAAAGACAAGGCTCTGACAGCCCATGATGATGACGACGACGACGGAGAAGCAGTCAGCGCATCTTGCGGGCGTGTAGCGGCTTTCACGCTTGGCAGAAATGTCATCAGAAACGCTCGGCAAACACGTCACCATGAACACTTGGCAGAAATATGTGGTGCAAACGATCGCGTCTCTCTTGACCCCCTTATGCAAAGAGAGGCCCTGGGCAGAAATTCCCGGTCAGCTTCCCAAAAGCATGCGATACCGGATGGGCCGGCACACCCGCGCGGCAGCAATCAGCAGCCAACTTGATGTAGCATCCGTTCGGCGGCGGACGCGGGGAACGGCGCAGCACGATGGTGAGGGAGAAAAAACAAAGCGTTCCGCGGTTGCGAAGTAGAAGTACGAAGCGCTCAACGACCGCGACGTAGGAAAAACAAAACAAGCCAAACCACGATTCAGGAAAAGCCAACCCCAGGGGGAGGGAAGGGGAAGGGAAGAAAATCTCGAACCGCTCTTCATTCCGCGCAGTGGCGAAGCGCACTGGAAGCTCACTCGGTTGAATCATCGCCAAGGCTCTTGACGCCTTGTTCGGGCTCCGTTTGCACTTTGTCGGGGGCTCTCTCGGGGCTTCCTGGGGCCTGGGGTTGCCCTCCTGAGGCTGCTTGGCAGTCGTGCTGTTCACCTTTCGAGGATTTCGGGCTCTCCTGGGGCTCCGTCTTGGGCGTTTCCTGGGCCCTTCTGAGGCCCCGATCGGGCAATCTTGCAAACAGATCGGGGCTTCGAGAGGCTATCGGAAGCTGGAATGCGCGAGAGCTGAAATCACTTGAACGCCTACCGAGCCAAGTTTTTGACCTCTTGGGGCCATCCTGGAGAGGCCTCCGAGCCACGGGCCATCTTGTGTCGGTCTGGAAACCATCCTGTACAACGTTGAATCATCGCATGCCATCTTGGCGGCTGTCTGGGAATCTGGCTCGCCTTGCCCTGACTTGCCGAGGCCAAGAAGGGGGCAACGATTTTTCTTTGTTGTCGCAGCCGCGTGGGTCGGAGACGGTCGCAGGGCGCTGCGGGGCCGAAGTGGGCACAGGCAGAAGAGGGACAGGGAACGCGCGCGAGGGAGAAGAAGGCGGAACACGCTCAGAGTAACGCTCGAACCCAAGGGCCACGATCTCAGGAGTTGTGTTGCCAGGTAACGCGCTGCAGCAAGTGATGCAAAGGTCAGTACAGCCCGAGGGCAAAACCCGAACCAGGCTGGCGTCCGAGAGAGTTCGTTTGAGTAGGACGTGCGACTGAACGAAACCCAGGGCACTGACATCGCACACCGACAGTGGAGGTCAAGTGCAACCGGAAGGGTGCATGGGTCGGTTCGGGTCGAAGCGCTCGAGATCGAAGCTCGCGGAGACGCACAACTTGACCGCGTCAAGAGTCTCGCCTGGTGGTGGAAGGATCGTCCGTCGTCCTTCTCCACGAGCATTCGGTCGGGCATGTCCTCCAACAGGCGGATTTTGGAGGAACAATTTAAACTAGTCAACAACTCCCCAAACTAGTCAAACAATAAGAGAAACATCCTCACCATACTATTTTTGGACTCGGGATAATAGGGGAACGAATAATGACATAAATATGACAATTCGGAGGGGGTCCAGCGCCGATTCGGGAGATCCGCGCGGACCTCTGAGTTTTTATGTTCATGTCATTCGTCGTTCCCCTATAGCAATTAACCGTGGGAGAAGAACCGCCAGATAGGGGAACCGCCGCCTCCCGACCGCTGGAGCTGACCCGGCTGGGGGGCTCCGCGCCGAGGGCTCTCCGAACGATCTTGGGCTCCTAGCCCGCGGCCAGGGGCAGTGCAAACAGGGCAACCAAGGTTGCAGCACACCGAATCAGACGGTGAGGGACGCATGTGCGTGCCAACACCAGGGCGTCAAAAACCAAGCCGTGGCAGCGTTACCAGGGTGGCAAGACGCCGAATCAGACGGTTGCTGAAGCATGTGCGTTGCAACGCTCGTCGGTGAAGGACGGGCATGGAACATGCAACCGACAACATGCACCAAGCCCAGGTACGCAGCGAGAGAAGCGGAGAAACGACTGCTGAGCGAGCCGAGGACCAGTGAGCGAACCAGGTGCCAAGTCCAGGTGCATAGCTGCGTAGCTGCCGCGGCCAAGGCCAACGGGCCCCAGCTGGGGCCTCGCACCGCCTCCCGTGCCGGTGCTGGTGCCGCGGCAGCACAACGGCCTCTCGCTCAAGGCGGGAAGAACAGGATGCCTGGCGATCTGAGCAGTCAGGTTTCAAGGGGCCCCAGGACACACAAATAAATACACACACAAATAAAACTATTCCCCATATTTTCCTATATTTTCTGGATTTTTGTCTTCCCGCCCAATTCCCATATTTTCCCATATTTTCTGGGGAATCGAGGATTAATTGTGTCTGTGTGTTTTTTCCTCTCCTGAAGGTTGCGGGGCACGCCAGGACAGCACCGCGATCATCGGGAATGCAAGGACCTGCTGCCCGGGGCGCTGGGGGTTGGCGGGGCCGCAGCTGGGAGCGGGGCTGGGTCATGCCTCCTTGGGTGCGGGCCTGGTCGTCACCCAGACTGCTGGGTGCACAGGTCGTGTCTTCTGCACTGCCAGCCTCCGCGCTCGTCCGGCTCCAGGCTGACGCGCGCCGCGCTCGTCCGGCTCCAGCACCCGCGGGTGGAGGAGCACCTCTGAAGGGGCCCTGGGACAAACAAATAAATACACACACATAAAAAGAAAAGATTCCCGATATTTTCCAATACTTTCTGGGTTTTTGTCTTCCCCCCACTGCCCATCATTTCCCATAACTTCTGGGAATCGACGATTCATTGTGTCTGCGTGCTTCCTTCCCTCCTGACTCTTGGAGCTCTCGCGGGCCAGACCCTGGTTCCCGGCACGCGAGAGAGTCGTCGCCGCCGGCTGCCTTCTCCTCGTCATGCCGAAACCGGGACGTCACTGCATGCGCGCCGTAGCTCAATGCTCCTGGCATGCATCCGGCCAGAACGACTGCCCATGTTCTCTCGATGCGGCCCATACAGCTCACGTTCGGAGTGCCAACCGCTTACATCTACAAGCAGTGACCTCCATGTCATTGTTGAAGCATCTTGCCAATCTGGTATTGTCGCGTCTCGGCAAACGGCGTTTACTCTAGCCACGCTGTACGTATGCTGATGCTTGCACTGATGCTGACGCTTACCATGTGTTTTTGTACATTATTTGTGTTAGTCGATGTTATGGTACCTGCTTTTGTGTCTGTGGTTTGCTGTTTTTGATGTTGAGAGGGAAAGGGGAGATGAGACATGCAAGCAACGCAACGACGTCAGTGCGATGTGCTAAATTTGCGGCGGAAAGCGCGCACACCAGTCACGAGACAAGGGGCGAAAATGCGGGCGATGCTCACGCTTAAACCTCTTGATGTGTACACCTTCGTTTTCCATCGCGCTTTTCTATTCGAAAGAGAAAATGGCGAATTAAGTTCAGGTGCGCACAAAGTATCGCACGCCGTGGAATCAATGCCACTGTTCTGTCTAGTCACGCAAGCAAGCATGTGGGAGACTGCAAGGAAGACAACGATCACATGCAGTGAGCCAGTTCAGAAGGCAAGCGCACGTGCGCGCACGCAGGGCAGTTCAGCGAAAGAGTGAGCAGGCAAGCGTCAGGCAAGCATGCAGAAAAGCAGTCCGGCGAGGCAAGCAGACATCAGTCAAACAAGCGAGCCGACCTCTCAAACCCAATCGTGCTAACAAGCCAGCTCGACGGCCGTGCAGCGAAGGGCCGCGCATGGAGGTGGGACCCCTTCGCCCGACCCACGACCGCCGGCCTGCTGCTGCCGGCTCGCTGGAGAGCACGCCGACCTGCAGGGGCGCAATGAGCTCGACGGACACCCACGGGTGCACCTCCGTGGGCAGCGCTGCCCGCGCCGGGTCCGGCAAGCGATGGACACTCCACTGGAGCTGCCTCGAAAAAGAACCGAGCGGGCCGAGCCCCAACACGCATTCGGTTGTGACTGCCGTCGACGCCGCTCGTTCGTTTTCGGCCGTCTCTGCATGTCCGTGTTGTTTACCTCTGTAGTTGCTTCCCATCCTCTCTTTCGCTCCCTCTCTCTCTTTCTCTCTGTTTTTTGCTCTCTTTCTCTCCCACCTGCTCTCTCACTCACAGGCACACTCGCAGTGGAGAACACAGAGAGTCACCAGGTTGGATGCCTCCCCCCGAAGACCCTTCTCCACTCGGCACCAAGGGCCCAAAGGGGGGGAACAAACGACTGCAGTGTGACCACAGGAACGCGAAGCCTCCGCAAGACCCTGGACCTATGCAAACTTGTTTCGATGTGTACTGCAAAGACGATGCACGATAAACTAAAATCCCCAACCACGATGATCTCAAAACGGTCATGCGATCTACCTGGCGCGCTTAACCTTGGAACCGTGATCATCGACACCTGTGATCGTCATTAACCTCCGATTGATGTGCAAGCGCAACCGTGCTCATGGTGTGCTTTGGCCGCTGGCACCTTGCCAAAGAGGGCGGTACCATCGCGGCCCGCACCTCGCATGAGCTCCGAGACCCCGCCTGGGTGGTACTCGAGGTAAGGGGTGATGTTGAACACGCGTCCACCTTGGTGATCGGAACATCTTGGATACGATCCATTTCCGCGTATGACTGCCCGACGCGCGTACTGCCGAAGCGTGGCGACAAGAACACAAGTCTTGAAGACGGGCGACGGTGCCGAAAGCCCAAGACCCCATGGAGGTACCCCAGACGCAAGCGTTCCGAGGTGGAGCGCGAAGAACATGAAGGCTTAGCCCCCGTGCCAGCTGCAGCCTTGCACTTCGTGCGATGTGCACAGCCAGCTACTTACGCGCACAGAAGAAACGCTCTGCACTGGCAAGTGCACCTCGGCGTCACGCGCATGTTCCACACCATGGCACGCATATCTTAATTGCGCGCGCTGATGAAGCTGGACATTTTCTCTGGGTGGAGGGCGGAGGGTGGAATCTAAAATGCCATTTGGCGAAAACATCGTCACCCATCGTATTCCGCCATGAGGCCCTCGCGGTCATGCCAGCAAGGCGGCATGACAGCTGTGCGCCGACGCGTACTTGCGCCGAGCGGGCTCCACGCCCGACTGCATGGAAGGACGTTTTGCAGCGTGGCCGTAGGGTAACCGCACATGGAACGCGCCCGCTTACGAGCTCGGGTGATCGCGGGAGCCCACAGCCAGGGGAGCGTGCGGATACATCCCCAGACATCCGATGCCTTGGCCTATCAATGCAGGGTCCCCGGAAGTCCCGACCCTTTCCCCAGGTCGGGAGCGGCCAAGAGGGGGGTGTCCAAGAGGGGGGGGGTGCAAATCATGACCGGCGGCATGTGCGCGGCCCAGCGGGGGGACAAGGGACGTCATGAAATAAAAAGGGGCGCCATGAAGTCTGGGGAAATATCATGGCCCACGCCATGATACCCCCCCCCTAGTCATCACCCCCTTCTTATCCGCTCCCGAATGTCTTGGCCCATCAATGCAGGGTCCCCGGAAGACCCGACCCTTCCCCCAGGGCTGGATCTTCCGCTCGAGCCGTTTTGTTGAGGGCCCCAGGGCCCAGCGAGGGCCCCAGGAGGCCCACACCGGCAACAACAACTGCACGCCGTCTTTCTTTTACTTGTTTTGAGACGCGAGCACATCTGGGAACGCTCCTGGCTTTCGGCTCAAAGCTCGACTCTCTGGTGGCCGTTCGGGGCGATTCAGGCCCCCCCCCGGAACGCCCTCGACGAGGCGCAGCTGATGGAGACTACCCTGGCTTTCAGAAGCCTTCCGACGCTGCCGAGAATGTTCGAGAACCCGGGGCTTCGGAAGCCAGCTCTCCCCAAAACCTCCCAGACTCCCAGACCTCTCGGACGGAGTGGGGCAGCTCCACTGGCGAGCCTGGCCGGGGAGCAACCGACCAGAACACCAACCAAACACCGCACGCTCTCGGATGCTGCATCTTATGTTGCATCCTCGGGGGACCTTGTCTATCCCGTCGCGGCCCTGTCCGCGTCGAATCCGTGTCGAATCCATGTCGGACGCGTCGGATCCGTGTCGGATCCGTGTCGAATCCGCGTCGAATCCGCGTCAAATCCACGCCAAATCCGCGTCGAGTCCGCATCGAGCACGCGTCGGGCCCCCCCAAAGACACAAGTTTTTGGGACAGGCGAGGTCCCCCGAAGATGCAACAGAAGCTATTTGACCTCCAGAGCCCCGGGTGCCCCCGAGCCGGCCTCCCCGCGGGCGGCCCCCGACGACTGCCGCCTTCTCGGAACACCTGTAAGGTCGCGCGGCAGAGGAGGCCACGCAGACTTTCTCGGTCTGCAGCGCGTTGGGTCCAGCATGCGGTCAAGCCGACGGCGGGACGCATCCGCCGCGAATTGAGGCACGGGGGCGCAGGGGGGCGAGGGGCGATCAAGGAGGGAAGGTCGCGGGACGGCCAGAACCCCCCCCCGATCATGTAAACCTTCAGGATGTGTCTGGGAGCAGACTCACCATTCACGACACAGCCAGTGCAGGCGAACAGGCCAGGGACACGGAGGCCACCCCAACATGTTCGCGTCACAAAGCAACCGCGACGAGAACTTGTTTTGACCGTTCTCGGCCTCCGAGGGCCCTCTCTGGGCCCCAGAACAGCAAAAAACGACTCATGATGAAGAGCCGGTCCCCAGGAAGAGGTTCGATACGTCCGGGGAGCTACGTTGCGAACAAATCACAACACCAGGTGACCAGGATTGAGCGCCCGAGGACGCCACAGAGGGATCAATCGGTTTGGGTACCCTCGGGGATGACAGCGGTGGGGGGCCCATGAAGTGCAGGAAACAGTGTCGAAAGGGGTCATCTCCGAGCGCACAGGGGGGCCCAGCCTGCACAACAGAGACCCCAACGACCTCACGAGACGCATGGCGATCATGGGGGACCATGGGGGCGCCTATAGGGTATCTATGGCGGTCGCAGCCAGACGCACGCAGCACTCGCGCTGCCCGATGCTGACGCAGCTTGATGATGAGTGTGCGCACTTCAAAGCATCCCCACATACTGCAACAAGCGGTGCTGCGCAGGACGTTGAGGTACGAAAGGAATAGCGAATCCAACGAGTCACGAGTCTATCAACCCTGGATCGGTCCGATGCGAAGAACCCATCGATACTAGCCCCTCGAGTGCCCAGCACCCGCTGCTGCGTTCGCGCAGTTGCTGCGAGGATGACACTTCCTGATCGCGAGCACCTCTAATCGTGATTGGATAATCTGTCGACAAGATAAAATGGCCTGGACTCCATCGGTGCAACTGCCAGAGTTGTAGCTACAGCGAGGGTCAGCCACCCTATCCCTGCCCCGCCTCAAGATCCATACTCAACATTCACACCCAACGCAAAAGACTTGGATACACTCCTCCGCTCCCGTTGCCCCGCCCTCTCTGCCCACCCAACCTCCCCACCCTCCTCTCGCTTGCCGAAATTCCTCTGCAATTCTAGAGGCCTCCTGGATGGGATCGGAGCAGAAGGGGTCGGAGGATCGCACCGCATCGCCGATACATCGCCGATGCATCGGCGACATCGGCGATGCATCGGCGACTCCAGCGTGGAGAAAATCGGGCTCCGCATCGAGCCGCATCGCCGAGCCGCATCGCCGATGCATCGGCGATGCGGCGCGATCCTCCGACCACATCTACTCCGACCCCAGCTAGGAGGCATAGAAATGCACCGCGGGTGTGCGTCCCAAGGAAAGAGGCGCGCCCAAGGCACGGCCACCGGGCAGCACCCCCTCGGGCTGATGACCCGCCTCTCCCGCGAGCGGCCCGCCCCCGCGAGTCTAAGGGGGCCGGCTCAGCACCGTCCACGCGTCTGCCCTGGCGGCGTGGACCCGCACCTCGCTCATCGAGACCGCGCGGCTGCTCGAGGCGCCCCCAAGGCCTGGCCCGCAGCCGCGGGAAGGCCAGCAGTCGCTGCTGGAGGGAAGCGGGCGGGGACCATGACCAAGGCTCTACGCTGAAACGTCGGTGCCGATCTTGGTCAGCGTCCATCTTGGTCACCGTCAACTCGTGTGTCGTCATCGCGAATCGGCGACGGCCAATGTGGAACATGACCGAGATCGGCGTCGACAAGATCCCGAGACAACTTTCGGGTCGGGCGAAAGGGGGGGATAGCAAAGGGGGGGTTTGAGAATCAGCCCACGTAGCTGATTTTCCCGGCGCCTCCCGGCGCCGGAGGCGGGCTATGTATCGAGGAATGGGCCCCTCGGCGAGGCCGAAACCAGCTGCATGCAGCAAATTTCGTAACCCCCCCTTTCCCAATCCCCCCCTTTCGCCCGGCCCGAGAGATCGGCGTCGACACGATCCCGAGACAACTTGGTCGTGGTCGTCGTGCTTCTCTCCCCGGACGTCCTCGGTTCCCCTCCGTGACGAGTGCGGCGCGGCCGGCGGGCGAGGGGAGGAGGAGGAGGAGGAGGAGGAGGGGGAGGAGGAGGAGGAGGAGGAGGAGGAGGAGGAGGAGGAGGAGGAGGAGGAGGAGGAGGGAGGAGGAGGAGGAGGAGGAGGAGGAGGAGGGGGAGGAGGAGGAGGAGGAGGAGGAGGAGAAGGAGGAGGAGGACTGAGGAGGAGGAGGAGGAGGAGGAGGAGGAGGAGGAGTGGCGGAAAGGTTGAATCTGGATTCTGGCGACGCTCACATTTGTCACCTGCCCCTGGCCCCTCCAGGCGCCGGGCACGGCGCAGGCCCCAGGACTGGTGAGACCACGACGCAAGGAATAGGGGGAAACCAAACCTACCTCGCTTTTGACCACCCTCGCTTCCAAGAGATACCAAACGATGCCAAATTGCAGCCTGTACTGGTCAGGCCGCTTGACGAGGAGGCGCGTGGTATGGCTTGGCTTTGCCTGGAAGCGAAAGCGGGGTAGGTAATTCACGCTCTGAAGGAAAGCTTGTCCAGTGGCCTCGCCTCGAACAAGCGCTGCTGAGCCAACGCCTCCAACGAAGTGGGCAAATCAGGGCGCATGCCTTTCCAGTGATGCTGTTGACTGCTCGACCTGCACAGAAGTCGTGCAGTGCCACCACCGGGTGTTCCTGGCGAGTCCGCGCGAGGGCCCAGCCTATTTGATGACACTCAGGCCGCATGTTTTTAAAAACTGACCACCACACATCCGTGGCCATGGACGGTACATGCTTGAATGAGTCACGCTGCCAGGTACTACAGATGGTTCCCAATTGGGCGACACATGTGGCATGGCCGAAAAGTGTGTGCGTGTACTCTCAACGCGCGCCCTTCGCCCCTGCTGCCAGCTGGCCGTCGGCTCGGCCTGATCTTCCATTGCATGGCCGTCAATGTCGTCCACGTGCGTATGCGCTTCGGCGTTGTTTCCTGCACGCGACTGCCACGCCCAATCCAGCCATCTGCTACTCCAGGTGGACATCCGCCTCAGCGTGACCAGGCTTGGCACTTCGCGACGGTGCCGTCACCTCGCCACTGGAGGAATGTGTGTGTGTGTGTGCGGGGGGGGGTGCGCGCGTGCGTGCGTGCGTGCGCGCGTGCGTGCGTGAGTGCGCTGCTGCCCGCAGGGCCCCCGTCCTGTCTGTTGTCTCGTTCCTATGCGCGCTCCGTCGTTGTGGTCCGCCTCTTCTTCTCCTACTTGTCAATTGAACTGCGCACTGCTCCTGCCTCCTTCGTCTCTCCCCTATCCTTCACCTCTCCCGCTGCTCCCCTCGCTACTGCCCCCTCGCGAGTGGCGCTGTTGATCTCCGATGGGTGGATCCAATATCTTCACGTCGCGTGATCTGAGCCGGCCCGCGCGCGTCTCGCTCCTGCCCGACCCGTACTACGCCGCGCCGCTGCGAGCGTGGCCGTGTGCGTGTGCGTTTGCGAGTGCCAGCGCCAAGGGGCCTGCCGGGCGGCGCGGCGCAAAGCGCGGCGGGCCTGCCGGGCGGCGCAGAGCAGCGCGACGGGGCGCGGCGGGCCTTCTGCCCGGCAAGCTCGCTCTTCCCCTTCCTCTTCTCCCTCCGAATTTTCGGCCCCGGACAGCGGCGCGCTCCTCCGCGTCATGGCCCTCGTCCCCCAGGCGCGGCTGGGGCGCGCCCTCGAGGCGTGGCTGAGGTGCGCCCCAGCGACGTGGGAGCCCGCGAGAGAGAGAGAGAGCCTGTCTGTCTGTCTGTCTGTCTGTCTGTCTGTCTGTCTGTCTGCCTGACTGACTGACTGACTGACTGACTGACTGACTGTACGTACGCACGCACGCACGCACGCATGCATGTGTGTCCCCGCGCGCAACGTCCTGCAGCTAGCGAACTACACTGCAGACCGAAGGGCAAATCACCTGGCACACCCAGACCAGGCCTGGCTGGAAGCCCCGCCACCCTGGGCTTGGGTCCTGGGTCGTCGTCAGCGCGTCACCGAAACCGGATCCACGTCAAAACCCACATTCCAGGAAGCACATACGAGAAACGAGCGCATCACAACGCTTGCTTGCATCCTCACGGCACCCAGGCCCGCCGCAAAGCGTGGCGCAGGCACGACGTTTGAGGATGGGGCGGCACGAGAGCACATCCGCACTACAGCAAGGAGTCCCCATCAACTCATGAACAGTGCCTGCATTGTGCCAGAGAATCACGCAAAAAAGAACCAGCACAGCCTGAGGCGAGAGAGCAGAGGTGACAGCGACACGCCTGGCACAGATTGGCAGGTTGGCCGGCCCCCGCGCGAAAGGCCTCCGCCTGCAACCACTCCTCGGGCAAAGCCATCGAGCCTCCCCCCTCATGCGACCCCTCCCGGTCCCCAGCCTCGAGGGCGCGAAGCCCAGCACGCACGTCCGCTGTCGGGCCGAGCTGCCCCCTGGACAGAAGCTGCGCTCGCTCCTGGATGCAGCTCGGGCCGGGCGAAAGGGGGGGATAGCAAACGGGGCGTTTGAGAATCAGCTCACGTGGCTGAGTTTCCCGGCGCCTCCCGGCGCCGGGAGGCGCCCATGTACCGAGGAATGGGCCCGGCGGCGGGGCCGAAACCGGCTGCATGCAGCAGATTTCGTACCCCCCCTTTCCCAATCCCCCCCTTTCGCCCGACCCGAAACTTGGTCGTGGTCCTCGTGCTTCTCTCCCCGAGCGTCCTCGGTTCCCCTCCGTGACGAGTGCGGCGCGGCCGGCGGGCGAGGAGGAGGAGGAGGAGGAGGAGGAGGAGGAGGAGGAGGAGGAGGAGGAGGAGGAGGAGGAGGAGGAGGAGGAGTGGCGGAGTGGGTTGCATTTGGATTCTGGCGACGCTCACAGTTGTCGCTTGCCCCTGGCCCCTCCATGCGCCGGGCACGGCCCAGGCCCCAGAGCTGGTGAGACCACGACGCAAGGAATAGGGGGAAACCAAACCTACCTCGCTTTTGACCACCCTCGCTTCCAAGAGATACCAAACGATGCCAAATTGCAGCCTGTACTGGTCAGGCCGCTTGACGAGGAGGCGCGTGGTATGGCTTGGTTTTGCCTGGAAGCGAAAGCGGGGTAGGTAATTCACGCTCTGAAGGAAAGCTTGTCCAGTGGCCTCGCCTCGAACAAGCGCTGCGGAGCCAACGCCTCCAACGAAGTGGGCAAATCAGGGCGCAGGCCTTTCCAATGATGCTGTTGACTGCTCGACCTGCACAGAAGTCATGCAGTGCCACCACCGGGTGTTCCTGGCGAGTTCGCGCGAGATCCCAGCCTATTTGATGACACTCAGGCCGCATGTTTTAAAAACTGACCACCACACATCCGTGGCTATGGACGGTACATGCTTGAATGAGTCACGCTGCCAGGTACTACAGATGGTTCCCAATTGGGCGACACATGTGGCATGGCCGAAAAGTGTGTGCGTGTACTCTCAACGCGCGCCCTTCGCCCCTGCTGCCAGCTGGCCGTCGGCTCGGCCTGATCTTCCATTGCATGGCCGTCAATGCCGTCCACGTGCGTATGCGCCTCGGCGTTGTTTCCTGCACGCGACTGCCACGCCCAATCCAGCCATCTGCTACTCCAGGTGGACATCCGCCTCAGCGTGACCAGGCTTGGCACTTCGCGACGGTGCCGTCACCTCGCCACTGGAGGAATGTGTGTGTGTGTGCGGGGGGGGGGGGGCGCGAGTGCGTGCGTGCGTGCGCGCGTGCGTGCGTGAGTGCGTTGCTGCCCGCAGGGCCCCCGTCCTGTCTGTTGTCTCGTTCCTATGCGCGCTCCGTCGTTGTGGTCCGCCTCTTCTTCTCCTACTTGTCCATTGAACTGCGCACTGCTCCTGCCTCCTTCGTCTCTCCCCTATCCCCCACCTCTCCCGCTGCTCCCCTCGCTACTGCCCCCTCGCGAGTGACGCTGTTGATCTCCGATGGGTGGATCCAATATCTGCACGTCGCGTGAACTGAGCCGGCCCGCGCGCGTCTCGCTCCTGCCCGACCTGTACTACGCCGCGCCGCTGCGAGCGTGGCCGTGTGCGTGTGCGTTTGCGAGTGCCAGCGCCAAGGGGCCTGCCGGGCGGCGCGGCGCCAAGCGCGGCGGGCCCGCCGGGCGGCGCAGAGCAGTGCGACGGGGCGCGGCGGGCCTTCTGCCCGGCAAGCTCGCTCTTCCCCTTCCTCTTCTCCCTCCGATTTTCGGCCCCGGACAGCGGCGCGCTCCTCCGCGTCATGGCCCTCGTCCCCCAGGCGCGGCTGGGGCGCGCCCTCGAGGCGTGGCTGAGGTGCGCCCCAGCGACGTGGGAGCCCGCGAGAGAGAGAGAGCCTGTCTGTCTGCCTGTCTGTCTGTCTGTCTGTCTGTCTGTCTGTCTGTCTGTCTGACTGACTGACTGACTGACTGACTGACTGACTGACTGTACGTACGCACGCACGCACGCACGCACGCACGCATGCATGTGTGTCCCCGCGCGCAACGTCCTGCAGCTAGCGAACTACACTGCAGACCGAAGGGCAAATCACCTGGCACACCCAGACCAGGCCTGGCTGGAAGCCCCGCCACCCTGGGCTTGGGTCCTGGGTCGTCGTCAGCGCGTCACCGAAACCGGATCCACGTCAAAACCCACATTCCAGGAAGCACATACGAGAAACGAGCGCATCACAACGCTTGCTTGCATCCTCACGGCACCCAGGCCCGCCGCAAAGCGTGGCGCAGGCACGACGTTTGAGGATGGGGCGGCACGAGAGCACATCCGCACTACAGCAACGAGTCCCCATCAACTCATGAACAGTGCCTGCATTGTGCCAGAGAATCACGCAAAACAGAACCAGCACAGCCTGAGGCGAGAGAGCAGAGGTGACAGCGACACGCCTTGCACAGATTGGCAGGTTGGCCGGCCCCCGCGCGAAAGGCCTCCGCCTGCAACCACTCCTCGGGCAAAGCCATCGAGTCTCCCCCCTCATGCGACCCCTCCCGGTCCCCAGCCTCGAGGGCGCGAAGCCCAGCACGCACGTCCGCTGTCGGGCCGAGCTGCCCCCTGGACAGAAGCTGCGCTCGCTCCTGGATGCAGCTCGGGCCGGGCGAAAGGGGGGGATAGCAAACGGGGCGTTCGAGAATCAGCCCACGTGGCTGATTTTCCCGGCGCCTCCCGGCGCCGGGAGGCGCCCATGTACCGAGGAATGGGCCCGGCGGCGGGGCCGAAACCGGCTGCATGCAGCAGATTTCGTACCCCCCCTTCCCCTATCCCCCCTTTCGTTCGGCCCGAATGTAGGATGAGGAGGAGGAGGAGGAGGAGGAGGAGGAGGAGGAGGAGGAGGAGGGGGGAGGAGGGGGAGGAGGGGGAGGAGGGGGAGGAGGAGGGAGGAGGGGGAGGAGGGGGGGAGGAGGGGGAGGAGGGGGAGGAGGGGGAGGAGGAGGAGGAGGAGGGGGAGGAGGAGGAGCCCTCCGACGCTGGCCATGGCTCGTCGTCGTCCTCCTCGGGCACGAGTTCCGAGACCGGCCGGGCGTCGGCCCAGGCCCCGCAGCTCTCCGGCGCGGTCGTGGCGGCATCGTGGCCGCCCATGCCCTGGCCCGGGGTCCGTGGAGGGTACGCAGATCCCAGACCCCCTCGAGTCATGAAAAAATCACGACGGGAGGTTTTTCCATATTTGCGGCTTTGGGGGGCCCTACCGGGCCTCGGGACCGTCAAAAAACGATTCAGGATGAAAAACCGGTCCTGGGGAATGGGTCCAAACCTCTGGGGGTCGACGTCATGAAAAAATCATGACGTCGGGGGTCTGGGATGGAAGGCGTAGCCCGCCGCCTCCAGCGCCTTGGCGCAACCCCCCGCAGCAGTCCCACGCCAGCTGGGAGGGGCGCTCCCCTGGCCCCAGCTCCTCCTGCAGGGCAGGCCCGTCCGCGCCTGCTCGATGGCGGCATTGCCCCGTGCGCATTCCTGCCCCTTCGCCTCCTCCAAATCCTCGCTCCCGACGCTGCGAGAGGGAGAGGGGAGGGACGCGCCGTCGTCGGAGTCGTGTAGTGCATGGCGGCAACATTGTCGAGAGCGGCCGCCTGCTGGACCTCGTCGTCCTCAGAGGCCCAGGATTCGAGCTCGGAGGCGGGCACGCTCGGCACGTCTAGGCGGAGCAGCGTGCTGCCCCGAACGCAAAACGTCTCCCTGAAGCGGCGGGAGCCCATGAAGCCGTGGACGAGCTCGCTGTCGACGCCATCGCGCTCGAGCTGGACGACCACGTCCCGTATGCATACGCCGCACTCCGAGTCGAACAACTTGGCGAGCCAGGCCTCCACGCCGAATTCCACCTCGCCGTCCACGTCTGAGGTCAGGCCGGCCTCACGGTCACATATCACGACGGCTGCCGCCGTCGTCTTGCTCTCCACGTTTCCACCTAGAGCGCCGTCGTCGTCCGAGGCACCGTGCACGACGGAATCCGAAGCTTCGGCGGCGTCCGCCTGGTCCACGAGGTCGGCAGCGTCGACGTCGGAGCCAATGTGGAAGTACTCCCAGCTGAGCGCCTGGACGGCATCCGCGCCGCGGCATCCCTGCGCCGAGGTGGCCAGCGTCTCCGCGGATCCGAGGACGGGAAACCGGAGGACAGGTTCTAGCGCCTGCCGCGCCGCGGCAGCCGCTTCTGCAGGCGCCACGTCGACGCGCGGCTCGCACTGCTCCTCCAGCTACGCCACCCTGTCGGTCAGCAGACGCACGGCAGCGATCACCGGCTGACACACGGCCGCTGACGCGGGCTCGGCCTCCTCCGCGCCCTTCTGACCCCCCCGGCGTCCTCGGCAGCGAGGGCGGGGAACCGCGGAATCGGATCCAGCGCGGCCTCCACAGCTGGGCGGAGCAGGGCGCCCAGAGACTCGTCCTGCCTCAGCGCCGCCTTCGCCACGTGCTCGGGCACCTGCCCGCCCCCAGGGCCTCCTCGGCCTCGCGGGCCTCGAAGGCGGGGTAGAAGCCCAGCTCGCCCACCTCCTGGTCCCCCTCGACGCTCTGGGGGCCGCCGCGCAGCTCGTCCTTCAGCATCTCGGTGGCCACCTCGCAAACGGGCTCGCCATGCGGCATAGCCGCGCACACTCCGCGCCCGCCGCGCAGCCGCCGCCACGCTTCCGAGGGCGGCCTCGCCTCCATTGAAGCCACTTGCCCACGGCCGCGTCCTTGGGCCAGTCTGCGACCGTGAGCGTCGCGCCGTCGCTGTCCGCGAAGACGTGCTCCGCCACGTTGCGCCACGCGCCCTGGCCGCTAGCGACCTGCGGGCGCAACGCCTCGGCCGCCGCGCGCACGCTCTCCGCGACGACGGGCGCGATCACGTCCAGGCGGGCATCCACCCTGCTCTGGACGCCGCCGTCGCAGCCCGCAGCCGCGGGCATCGTGCGGACCGCACGGATGGCCGCCGCGACGGCCGCCATGGCCTGCCTGGGCGCGCCACCCTCCGCAGCACCTCGCACTGCCGCGCCGACCCGCACCGCCAGCACCTCCCGCAGTGGTTTCTCCGCGGCGCGAGGAGGAGGAGGAGGAGGAGGAGGAGGAGGAGGAGGAGGAGATTGAGGAGGAGGAGGAGGTGGAGGAGGAGGAGGGGGGGGAGGAGGAAGAGGAGATTAAGGAGGGTAGTCCCCTGGAGCGACCGCCACACATCGCCGCAGGCTGCCGCTGGGCTGGGGCTGGAGACCGCGCCCTTCTCTGCGCCCGCCGAGACGACGGGACCCTACAGGGAGAGACGCGCCGCGCACGCTTGAGCTGGGCACTATCAGTCTTGCTCGATCGATCTCACTCGATCGATCTCACAATCGATCCCACTCGATCTATTTCATTCGATCGATCTCAAACTCGATCTGACTATCGATCTCACAATCGATCTCACTATCGATCTCACAATCGATCTCACTATCGATCTCACAATCGATCTCACATTCGGTCTCACCATCGACCTCACTATCGATATCACAATCAACGTCATCATCAACATCATCATCATCATCATCGAGACACCATCATCATCATCATCACCACCATCATCATCATCATCATCATCATCATCATCATCATCATCATCATCATCATCATCATCATCACCGCATCACCATCATCACCAACATCATCATAACCACCATCAGCATCATCATCAACACCATCATCATCATCATCTTGGGGACACCATCCTCGTCACCATCATCACCAACATCATCACCATCGGGACACCATCACCATCATCATCATCGGAACACCACCATCATCAGCATCATCTCATCATCATCCTGAAGAACATCATTACCTCATCGGGACACCAACATCATCAGCATCATCATCATCATCATTATCGGGACACCATCATTATCGTAACAATCATCATCATCATCACCATCACCATCATCATCATCATCATCATCATCATCATCATCATCATCATCATCATCGGGACACCATCATCATAAAAAAACAACATCAACATCATCATCATCATCATCACCATCATCGGGCCACACTCATCAAACTCATCTGCATCACCTCATCATCCTCATCATCAACATTATCATCACCATCATCATCAGGACACCAGCATCGTCATCATCATCATCAGCATCAACACCATCATCATCGGGACACCATCACCATCATCATCATCAACAACATCATCATCATCATCCTCATCATTATCATCATCATCATCACCATCATCGGGACACCATCATCATATCATCATGCCATCATCATCAACATCATCATGATTATCAACATCATCACCATCATCATCATCATCATCATCATCATCATCACCATCGGGACACCATCGCCATCATTCGCAACATTATCAGCATCAACATCATCATCATTGGGGCACCATCATCATCACCACCATCATCATCATCAACATCGTCAACATCATCCTCATCATCATCAAGACACCACCCTCATCACACCACCACCATCATCATGAACAACATCATCGACATCATCATCATCATCAGCATCATCATCAGCATCAGTATCAGTATCAGTATCAGTATCAATATCATCATCATCATCATCATCATCATCATCATCATCATCATCATCATCATCATCATCATCATCGGGACACCGACGGGTCCCCGGCGGGACACCGGCGGGACACCGCGCGCCACCGGACGCCGGAAGGGAGACTTTTGGTCCGGCCGCGCCTCAGCCACAGCGGGACACCGGCGGGACACCGCGCGCCACCGGACGCCGGAAGGGAGACTCTCGGTCCGGCCGCGCCTCAGCCACAGGAGACTTTTCTCTCGCCCGCCCACGCAGCTTCGCCTCGCCCGCACGCACGGCACGCACGAACACGAAACCGAAACCGATTTCCCGGTAGGGGGGCTCTCCGTTCCACTTCAATCTCACCCCCTCACCTCCGATATGTATATATATATATATATATATATATATATATATATATATATATATGTAAATATATACACAAACACACATATGTTTACATTATATAAAAAAAGTAGCCCCTCCCCCGGCCTAGGCCGGGCCGGACCCGCAACTATCGGTTTCGCTCCCCAGAGGCGGCCCGGAGAGGCAAAGCGGGTGCGGAAATGAGCCAGGAGGGTTCCAAGAGGCCCCCAAGACGGCGCAAGAAAGTCCCGAGCTGCCCAATACGGCCCAGGAGGACTCCCAGAGCACTCCCAAGAGGGACCCAAGAGGCCCACATCATTCATTCCCTATGGGGCCAAGTACATTTTTAGCATGTGCTACGTTTCAGCTTTCGCGGCTTTCAGGACGGTCCAAGAGGCTCCCAAGACTTCCCCAAGACAGCCCAAGCCCCGAGCCAGCCCAAGAGGGCGCCAAGACGGCCCCAGGGCCGCCTAAAACGGCTAAGTTGGCCCCAAGACGGCGCCCAAGACGGCCCCGAGTCGCCCAAGACGGCCCAAGATGGCCCGAAGACGGTCCAAGAAGGCTCCGAGGCGTCCCAAGAGGCCTCCAAGAGCACTTACAGGATGGCTCCAAGAAGCCACAGTCGTTGAATTCCTACGGGGAAGCGTGCATTTTTATCATATGCGACTTTTCGGCCTTCACGGCTTTGAAGACGGACCAAGAGGCTCCCAAGACTTGCCCAAGAGAGCCTAAGACACTTCCAAGAAACCCTCAAGACAGCCCAAGAGGGGGTCAAGACGGCCCAAGGGCTGCCCAAGACGGCCCAAGTTAGTTCCAAAACGGGCCCCAAGAAGGCTCCGAGTCGCCCAAGACTGCTTGAGATGGCCCCAAGAAGGTCCAACAAGGCTCCGAGACGTCCCAAGAGGCCTCCAAGAGCACTCCCAAGAGGATCCCAAGAGACCAAATTCGCTACATTCCTGTAGGCGCAACGTACATGTTAAGCATATACGATTTGGGGGCCTTCACGGCTTTGAAGACGGTCCAAGAGGCCCCCAAGCCTTCCCCAAGCGAACCGAAGACGCTCCCAAGCGGCCCCCAAGATAGCCCAAAAGGGCGCCAAGACGGCCCAAGGGCCGACTAAGACGGCTCCAGGAGGGGTCCACGAGGGGAACTCCGACTCGAAAGTTGCAGCCTTCCACCCAAAGAACCTCCCAGGAGGCCCCAAAAGTCCCCAAGAGGCTCCAAGAGGTCCCCAAGAGACCCCAAAGAGGCCCAAACGAGGCCCCAAGATGGCTCAAAACGGATAGGACGGCGTCCAAGAGGTCTCCCAAACGGGTCCGGAAAGGTCTTCCTGTGGATCGAGGCCCGAGCGAGACCTGGACTGCACCAGGACTAGGGCGGGATCGAGGCCCGAGCGAGATCGAGGCCCGAGCGAGACCGGGACCTCCTCCCTCTTCGTTCCTCCTCCTCCTCCTCCTCCAACTCCTCCTCCCCCTCCCCCTCCTCTTCCTCCTCCTGCTCCTCCTCCTCCTCCTCCTCCGTTCTCCTCCTCCCTCCTTCTCCCTCCTCCTCCTCCTCACTCCATGTCCTCCTCCTCCTCCTCCTCGTTCTCCTCCTCCTCGTTCTCCTCCTTCTTCCCCTTCTCCTCCTCCTCCTCTTCATGCCTCCTCCTCACGCCTCCTCCTCCGTCGGTGGTGCGCCTGCCATCCGTTGCCAAGAGGGTGCCGAAACGAGCCAGGAGGGTTCCAAGAGGCCCCCAAGACGGCGCAAGAAAGTCCCGAGCTGCCCAATACGGCCCAGGAGGACTCCCAGAGCACTCCCAAGAGGGACCCAAGAGGCCCACATCATTCATTCCCTATGGGGCCAAGTACATTTTTAGCATGTGCTACGTTTCAGCTTTCGCGGCCTTCAGGACGGTCCAAGAGGCTCCCAAGACTTCCCCAAGACAACCAAAGTCTTGTTTTGACATCTAGAGCCGCCGCCGCCCACGGGTCTTCCAGGAAGCATCTGCAGATACGTAAACATATACTTGTGCATACACATGTACATGTACATACACATCAGCATGTGTATATATATATATATATATATATATGCATATACATGTCAGCCAGCGTTGACTCCAAATAGATAGGAGGTCAGGAAGAGGACGAGAGAAGGATGAGAGGAGGACGAAAGGAGGACGGGAGAAGGACGGGAGCAGCAACATCAAACAAGCGCAAGCAAGCAAGCGGAAGCTCGCAAGCGCAAGCGAGCAACAACAAGCGAGCAAGAGCCAGCGATCAAGTGCAAGCAAGAACAGGGCAAGCAAGAGCAAGCAAGCGATAGCCAGCACGCAAGAGCAAGCAAGCAAGAACACGAAAGAGCAAGCAAGGGCAAGCGACTCATAGGAATCCATAGGATTCATAGGACTCGCCATTGCAAATAGTGCCATTGGAAGTAAGGGGGGTGCCATTGGCGAAAGGGGGGGGGAAGGGGGTGCCATAGGAATTAGGGCGGGCATAGGAATTAGGGGGGTGGGGGGCAACGAACCAAGTAGTAGGGTTTGAGTTAGAACTCCTATAGGGCAAGCCGATTTGGAGAATCGAATAAGAACTATACATAGAACTACACGTATACATACATACACACATGCATCTACGTTCAAGCAGACATATAACTATACTTATCCATTCTCGTATACATCTATATATGTATACATGCACACGCCCATATACATATCAATATACGTATACATGCAAACCTACACATGTCTATCATATACAAATACGTATGCGTATACATATGCACATTTACATTCTTATACACATGCACATGCATGGCCATACACACATACAGTACACATGATCCAGTTTACACACGCATGCCCACACACATAACCATATATATACCGATCCATGCATATGTATATACACATATCTACGCACGTACCCATACATGCACATATACACGCACATGCATATGTACATAGATTGTACGTCTGCTTATACCCATACATATGCATCCGTAACTGTTCATGTACGTGCACATATATACATCCACATACACATTTACATGCACACATACATACACATATACATCTACTATACATACACCTATAGACGACGACGACTTCTTGGCCAATCCTCATGTCGCTGTGGGATGGCCTCAGAAAGTCTTGGAAGTCACTTGGGCCGTTGGCGTCTTTCTTGGGTGCCCCAGAGGGATTGGTCACAAAATAGAAATCTTTCAAGTTCGACCGTGAAGCCTAGCTAGAACCTAAGCGCGAGAAGCGTGCGCTATAGATACATATATAGATTGCGTGTGCGTGCGTATCCCAGCGGGGACCCCCGGCGCGAACATGCGCGGCATGCTCTTTCAATGCGGGCCCGGCTCCCAGGCCTGGGCCCGTTCCTGTGAACGCGCGGCCCTCCCCCCTCGCCTTCGTCCTCGCCGTAATCGTCGTCGTCGTCGTCGTCGTCGTCGTCGTCGTCGTCGTCGTCTTTCTCCTCCTGCTCCTCCTCCTCCTCCTCCTCCACTACCCCCTGGTATCTGGAGGTCTTTGACTGCCTCCCCCCCACGGGCAGCCGCCTTCCTCGTCGAGGGGCCTGGCGGAAGCTGGCCGCCCTTGCCCGCCGCCGCTCCTCTCTCCTCCCGCTCGCCATCGCTCGGACGTTCATTTTTCGTGTTTTTTTAGGTTTCGTGCGTGGTTTTTTCGCCAAGTGGTCAAGGATGTTCCTCGATGGCCCTCGCCGAAGAAAAAAACGCACACGTCCGAGCGATGCCAAGCCCGGCTGCCGCTCCCTCCCCCCACCCCCGCGAGCGCCGATCGTGCCCCTGCTGGCTTCCGGGCCGCAGCTCGGGCCTCCGGCCGCTCGGGCGCCCCCCAAACTTTAACCACCCCCGGCGAGGCGCAGCCGCCGGAGAGCACCCCGCGGCGGGGACCCACACCCACGCCCAGCCCACGCCCACGCCCCGCAAAACGCCCACGCCCACGCCGACGCCCACGCCCACGCCCACGCCCCGCAGAACGCCCACGCCCCCACGCCGACGCCCACGGCCAAGCCGCCGAGGGCCGGCGGAAGCGCTCGAGGACCACCTCGAGCCTCGAGCTCGCCGAGTTCCTCCTCGGTGGCCCCCCTTGGAGCCTGGTGCCCCCCACCGCCCTCTCCCAGGACGGCGGGGCCTGCGGGGTCGCGGTCCTTCGGGGGTTCAAAGATGGGGCGCTTGGGGGATGGAGCCGTGGGGGTAGGAGAGGGATCCCAGGGTGACTCTCCACTGCTTGAGATCCCTCATCCTGAGGGCCTCATCCCCAGACGTCCACGTCGTGCTATTTTTCAATGCGAGGCCACCGGAAGTCCCGACCCTTGCCCCAAGGCCGGTGTTTCATCCCGAGTCCCAAGGCCCTGCGAGCGCCCCTGGAAGCCGAAACCTGCCACAAATCGCCAGTCGTGATCTGACGACGACGACGGCGACGGCGACGGCGACGGCGACGGCGACGACGACGACGACGACGACGTTGGTTTTCGGATCATAGCTCGGGTCTTCGGCGGCCGTTCGGAACGATCTGGGCACCCCCAGAACGCCCTCGGCGAGGCGAAGCCGCTGAAAGGCATCCCGAGGCTGGAAAACCGCCGAAGACTGCCACAAACCATAACAAACCTCCCGTCGTGTTTTCCTCACGACGCGAACATGTCTGTGCCCCTCAGGGCCCCCTGTTTGAGCCGCCAGGTCCTGCTGCATGCGCCTGAGGGGCAACGTTAGGGGGGACCCGCTCAGCGGGGGAAATATGGACCTGGAATCGTCGATACGTCGCCGATAGATCGGCGATAGGACCCCGACAGCGAATCCGCAAATTCCTGGGCGGGCTGGGCTGTTGGGCCGCTATCGGCGATGAATGGGCGATTGGGGGTCGATGCGTCCCCCCAATCATCCTCGTCCTCCAGTTTTCAGTCATCCTCGTCCTCCAATTTTGGGGGTCGATGCGTCCCCCCCGAATCATCCTCGTCCTCCAGCTTTCAGTCATCCTCGTCCTCCAATTTTGGGGGTCGATGCATCCCCCCCGAATCATCCTCGTCCTCCAGCTTTCAGTCATCCTCGTCCTCCAATTTTGGGGGTCGATGCCTCCCCCCCGAATCATCCTCGTCCTCCAGCTTTCAGTCATCCTTGTCCTCCAATTGTCGAGTCGTGACCAGACTCTCTGGCGGCCGTCCGGCACCATCCCGGCACTCCTAGGCGCCCTCGACGGGGCGCGGCTGATGGAAACCATCTCGGGCCCCGAATCCTTCCCCACAGCTTTCGAAACCTGCCCCCCCCCCCCGCGCCCGAGCCCGCCTCCCCTTGAGCAGGGACCGACCGTCCCGGCATTCCTAGAGTCATACCACGGAATGCTCTTAGAACCCAAACATGTTAAGAACAACAACCATGTTCTTAGAACAGAAGCCCGATGTGTTAAAACAAGACAGCCCCAGCCAGAAAGGTTCTGAGAACAGTTCGTGGGAACCACCAGAGGCTCTTAGAACCTTTGTTTGGTGGGGCTGTAGGCGAGTCGGGACGCCTCGCCACTGCTTGATCCCCGCCCCACGTTGCCCCTGCGCCTCATGAACGATAGCTGGCTGCCGCCCATCCTCGCGAAGCTCTGGCACTCCTAGGCGCCCTCGACGAGGCGCAGCTGATGGAAATCACCGCGGGCCTCGAAGCCTTCCCCACAACTTTCGAAACCTGCCCCCCCCCCTCCCCGAGCCCGCCTCCCCCTGAGCAAGGACCGCCCGTCCTGGCATTCATATAGTCATACCACGGAACGTTCTTAGAACCCAAAAATGTTCTAATAACAAAAACAATGTTCTTAGAACAGTCCCAGCCAGAAAGGTTCTAAGAACATTTCGTGGGAGCCACAATAGAGGTTCTTAGAACCTTTGTTTGGTGGGGCTGTAGGCGAGCCAGGAAGCTTCGCCACTGCTTGATCCCCCCCCCAACGCCCTCGACGAGGCGCAGCTGATGGATCATCTCGGCACTCCTAGGCGCCCTCGACGGGGCGCGGCTGATGGAAATCACCTCGGGCCTCGAAGCCTTCCCCACCGCTTTCGAAACCTGCCCCCCCCGAGCCCGCCTCCCCGGTCCCCCCCCCCCAGAACGCCCTCGGCGAGGCGAAGCCGCTGGAAGCCATCCCGAGGCTGGAAAACCGCCGAATACTGCCACAAACCATCACCAACCTCCCGTCGTGTTTGCCTCACGACGCGAACATGTCTGTGCCCCTCAGGGCCCCCTCTTTGAGCCGCCAGGTCCTGCTGCATGCGCCTGAGGGGCAACGTTAGGGGGGACCCGCTCAGCGGGGGAAATATGGACCTGGAATCGTCGATACGTCGCCGATAGATCGGCGATAGGACCCCGACAGCGAATCCGCAAATTCCTGGGCGGGCTGGGCTGTTGGGCCGCTATCGGCGATGAATGGGCGATTGGGGGTCGATGCGTCCCCCCCGAATCATCCTCGTCCTCCAGTTTTCAGTCATCCTCGTCCTCCAATTTTGGGGGTCGATGCATCCCCCCCGAATCATCCTCGTCCTCCAGCTTTCAGTCATCCTCGTCCTCCAATTTTGGGGGTCGATGCATCCCCCCCGAATCATCCTCGTCCTCCAGCTTTCAGTCACCCTCGTCCTCCAATTGTCGAGTCGTGACCAGACTCTCTGGCGGCCGTCCGGCACCATCCCGGCACTCCTAGGCGCCCTCGACGGGGCGCAGCTGATGGAAACCATCTCGGGCCCCGAATCCCTCCCCACAGCTTTCGAAACCTGCCCCCCCCCCCCGCCCGAGCCCGCCTCCCCTTGAGCAGGGACCGACCGTCCCGGCATTCCTAGAGTCATACCACGGAATGTCCTTAGAACCCAAACATGTTAAGAACAACAATGTCATCCAGTTTTCAGTCATCCTCGTCCGAGCCCGCCTCCCCCCCCAACGTTGCCCCTGCGCCTCATGAACGACAGCTGGCTGCCGCCCATCCTCGCGAAGCTCCGGCGCGCGGGGGCGCGGCGCGGCTCGGAGGGCGCAGCGCGGCCGGCTCGGCCTCTCCGGCATCGGGGGGGGGGGCGGAGCACCGCAGAGCGCAGCTGGGGGCCAGGCTGGGCCCCTCCTCCTCCTCCCCCTCCCCCCCCCCCCTCCTCCTCCTCCTCCTCTCCTCCCTCCTCCTCCTCCTCCTCCTCCTCCTCCTCCTCCTCCTCCTCCTCTCCTCCCTCCTCCTCCTCCTCCTACTCTCCTCCTCCTCCTCTCCTCCTCCCTCCTCTCCTCCTCCTCCTCCTCCTCCTCCTCCTCCTCCTCCTCCTCCTACCTCCTCCTCCTCCCTCCTCCTCCTCCTCCTCCTCCTCCTCCTCCTCCTCCTCCTCCACCTCCTCCTCCTCCTCCTCCTCCCTCCTCTTCTCCGACTCCTCCTCCTCCTCCTCCTCTCCGGGATGGGCGCGGGGGTGTGCCGCGGGGACGGGGGGGGGGGCTGGGCTGTCACTGGATGCCAACCGACCTAGCTTGCGCGTGGGCTACGAGTGCTCTCGAGTGGTTCAGGGGGTTCGACACCGCCCGGGCCAGTAAGCCACTCGAGCCACTTGGGGCACTTGTGAATTGTGACCCGCTCACCCGCTAGGTCAGGCCAGACACAACCCACCTTAGCATCGGCTGATAACCCCCCTATCCCCTCAGCACCCCCCCGCGCTGGGTCGTCCTCGTCGCCGTCGTCGTCTTTTGCTCCTCCTCCTCCTCCTCCTCCTCCTCCTCCTCCTCCTCCTCCTCCTCCTCCTCCTCCTCCTCCTCCTCCTCCTCCTCTTCCTCCTCTAGGGAAACAAAAAGTGGAACAAAAAGTGGCATAAACATAAAAACTCGGAGGTCCGCGCGGATTTCTCGGATCGGCGCTGGGGCCCCCTGGGGCGGCGCCGCGGACCTCCGAGTTGTTCTGTTTATGCGTTTGTTCGTTCCCCTCTCCTCCTCCTCCCTTTCGCGAACTTCCCCTCCTCCTCCTCCTCCTCCTCCTCCTCCTCCTCCTCCTCCTCCTCCTCCTCCTCATCCTCCTCCTCCTCCTCCTCCTCCTCCTCCTCCCTTTCGCGAACTTCCCCCCCCCCCCTGAGCCTTGCTCCGCCTCGGCGGACAGCGGCGCGGTGGCCTCTTCGGCCGCGCCCCGGGGGGCGATGCGGACGCGCCCGGCGGCTCGGCCCTCGAAGACGTCGCGCGGCGTGATGCGCTGCGCCCCGCCGGCGGCCGGCAGCGCCACGACGCCGCCTGGGCTGCCCCGCCCCGTGGGCGATCCGTGGGAGCCCATCTTCCTATTATTATTCTTCTTCTTATTATTATTATTCTTATTATTATCATTTTTCTTATTTTACTTATTCTTCTTCTTCTTCTCCACCTCCTCCTCCTCCTCGTCCTCCTTTTTCTCCTCCTCACCTTCCTCCTTTTCCTCCTCCTCCTCCTTCTCCTCGTCCGTCGTCTGCTCCTCCTCCTCCTCCGCCGTTTCCGCCGCCGTCTCCTCCTCCTCCTCCTCCTCCTCCTCCTCCTCCTCCGCCCCTGCTGGGCCAGAAAAGAAACGACACCATCCCACCTGCGGCCCCAAGGGGTGCCCCTGCTGGGCCAGGAAACAAACGACACCATCCCACCTGCGGCCCCAAGGGGTTCAGCGTGTGCCAAGGGATCTGGCGTGGGCTTCTGCGCGGTGTGCGCTGCGGCCCTCGATGGGGCGGCAGCGTAACACGGAGGGCCGTGAGTGGGGCGGTGTCGTTTGGTTTGGGGTCGACCTGCACGCCTGTGCGACCACAGGACCCTGAGAACCTGCACTCGCACTTTTGGTTTGGTGTTGGGGTCGACCTGCACGTCTGCGCGACCACAGGGCCCCGAGAACCTGCACTCGCACTTCTGTCACAACGGGCG
This sequence comes from Prorocentrum cordatum, assembly GCA_963575745.1. Lineage (NCBI taxonomy): Eukaryota > Dinophyceae > Prorocentrales > Prorocentraceae > Prorocentrum > Prorocentrum cordatum. The sequence goes on from CAUYUJ010001214.1 coordinate 101,923, forward strand.
ACCCTGCTCTGTCTCGGGCCCCAGGCCCCCCACGGATCGACCAGCACGAAGACGGGGTCCAGGGCCCTGGTCGAGTTGTTCTACGATAGGTTCGCGTCGTGTCGACCTTCGTCGACCCCGCCCGCGGCGTTCAACGTTGAACGCCGGCGGCGACCCAGAATCGGTCGATGTTGAACGATTGGACGTTGCGGGAACGGCCGATCGTTTAAGGTTGAACAATCCACGCGGTGTCAGAAACCAACGCCAGGGTCGTCACGACGCGAACCTCCCGTACGATGTTGTACCTTTCCCGCGGCGATAGGAAGCCCTGCTATCTGGGGGCGCATTATTGGTCGATCTTTGCTGGTCCTAAGGCGCCCCAGAGCCTCTGTGGGCCCCCAGGGCCGTCGACGAGAATCCGCCGACCCCCGCTTGCCAGGGGTGAGAAGGCGTGTGAGATAATTGGCTGTCCCCCTGCCTTGGGCGCCCGAGTTATCCGGGGTAACTCGGGTCCGGGGTAAGTCGGGTTTGGATTCCCGAGAAACGGAACCCGGGTTAGCCCTGACCCGAATTACCCCTGATGATTCGGGGCTCTGGACGCCCGAGTTATCCGGGGTAACTCGGGTCCGGGGTAACTCGGGTTTGGATTCCCGAGGAACGAACCCGAGTTATCCCTGACCCGAGTTACCCCTGATGATTCGGGGCTCTGACTGCCCCCTTCCCACTCTCCTGGAGTCCACACTGCCGTTCGAGGGGGGCGAGGGGGGGGGGAGAGCGGGGATGAGCTCGTCAACGCGCACCGGGGGCCTCCTGCGGCCTCTGGAGCCTCGAAATCTACACTCCGCGGGCTCCATGATGCATGCCATCGAAGCTGGCTCAAGCTGGGTTCGAACACGCCGAGGGGGCCTCACAAACATCCACTATGGTTTCAAGACGGCCCAAGAAGGCTCCAAGACGCCCCAAGATGGCTCCAAGAGGACCCCAAACGGGCCCCAAGAAGCAAAACACATCCCATTCCCAAGGGAAAAACGCGCATTTCTAGTAGATTCGCTCTAAATATTCGCTTTGTTGCTCTGTTCAGCGTCCAAGACGGCTCAAGAAGCCCCCGAGCTTGCTCCATGATGGCCCAAGCAGCCCCCGATAGGGCCCCAAGACTGCCCAAGAGGGCCACAAGACGGCCTGAGAGGCGCCTAAGACGGCCCACGGGGGCCTCAACATGGCTCAAGAGGGGCCCAAGAGGTGTAACTGAAACTGAAATCCCACCAGCCCTCTGGGCGTAGGTGGTCTAGAGCAGATCCTCTTCCACCCCTCCCTCTTCCCCCTTGGGGAGGGGTTTACCCCTCCCCCTACCCCCTCCCCTGGACCTGGACGGGGGGGGCCGCGGGTAGTTAGAGCGTCCCAGATGGCCCAAGACGGCTCCAAGAGCGCCTCAGAGAACCCAAGATGAGCTCCAAGATGGCTCAAGATAGCGCAAGATCGCTCGAGATGGCTCCTAAGATGGTTCCAAGAAGCCCAAAGACGGCCCCAAGATAACTCCAAGTGGCCAAACAGCTCCCCAAGGAGGCCCCGAAGAGGCCAAAATCGTCCCAAAACCTAAGGAAAATCAATGATTTTTGCTTTCTCGCCTTTTCGCTTCCGATGGCCATCCGAGGCCTGGAGATGGTTCCAAGATGGCCCAAGAGGGCCCCAAGAGAGCCCCAAAAGAGCCCCAAGACGGCCCCAAGAGCGCCCAAGAGCACTCCAAGAGCGTTCCAAGAGGGGTCCAAGAGGCGATTTTAGGGGCTTCCGAGGGGGGACGCTAATTAAACCCCCCCTCTTGTTTGATCGATCTCCTCCAAGATGGCCCCAAGAAGCGCCCAGGAAGCCCCAAGAGGTCCCAAGATGGCCCCAAAATGGCCCCAAGAGGCCCCCAAGAGGCCCCCCGGAGGCCCCCAAGAGACCCCCAAGAGGCCCCAAGAGCCCCCCCAGATGCACCCAAGATGCTCCAAGAGGCCTCGGCGAGAATGCCTAATCATTGATTCTACACAGGTTTTAGCCACATGGAGGCCTCTTGGGGGGGGGCACGGATTAAGATGACTCCAAGAGCGTCTGGGAGAGCCCAAAATGACCTCCAAGATGGCTCAAGATATCCCAAGATGTCTCATAATGGCTTCCTCTGTGTGCTTCCCACTTCTCTGATCGAGGCAATTCCTCTGGGCATCGTTTCTGGATGGGCTGGTGGGGATTCGCGAAGCGACAACAATTTCGAAACCTCCTCCTCCAAAGGGCCTCTGAGACCGCCAGCAGGTGCATGAGAACCTCCCCGAAGCCCCCAAGAGGCCCCAAAAGAACCCCCCCTGAGGCTCCCACACGTTTTCCAAAAGGCCCCCCAAAAGCCTCACCGTGGACTTCCTCACTCTTCGGAGGGTCGGCGGAATGGCGCAAGCCTCCAGGATAACCTTCTGCGGGGCACGTGTTGGCAGGCCGGTGTCTTCTCTGACACGCCTATCCCGTGGGCGATCTGTGGGAGCCCCTGCATGCCTGTGCGACCTCAGGAACTCTAGGGCAGTGGCGCCAGACTCTCCTACGGCAGTCGGGAGGGGCGACAGGGTAGGATAGCAAACGGTAGGCTAGACAATCAGCTTCCGCAGCTGGTCTTCCTAGAGCCTCACGGCGCCGGGAGGCGCCCATGTATTGAGGAATGGGCCTGGCGGGGCGGAAACCAGCTGCAAGCAATCGATTTCGTACCCCCCCCATTTCCCCTCTGGGATCTACTGGCCCGGGTCAACCCAGACCCGGGTCAGGCAGGCCTTGCAGGATGCTGCAACATCCTGCAAGATCCGGCAGGATCCTGCGCCCAAGCCCGGGTCAGTGCAACCCTGGCCCTGCAGGACCCTGCAAGATCCGGCGCTGTGACAGACCCCCGTTGGCATTGACCCCTGTCCTCTGAGCCCCGATGCCCTACCCTACCCCTTCGTCTGGCCCGAGACAGGCTCGTGAGTATCGTGGCGACTTGCGCGTGGGTTTCTGACACCGCGCGGGTCGCTCTACCTTGGACGATCGTGGCCCTCTCATGGCGCGGATCGTTCGGCGCAGGCCGCTTCTGGGCTGTGGCGGCAT
>CAUYUJ010001214.1:110000-190000 GCA_963575745.1 Prorocentrum cordatum
CCCCTAGCCTCCAACACATGTGCATATATGGATAGGTACCGTTCTATGTAGATAATATATGTGTAACACCCCTCCACCTGTCTTTGGGCGCCCGAGTTATCCGGGGTAACTCGGGTCCGGGGTAACTCGGGTTTGGATTCCCGAAAAAGGAACCCGAGTTATCCCTGACCCGAGTTACCCCTGATGATTCGGGGCTCTGGACGCCCGAATTATCCGGGGTAACTCGGGTCCGGGGTAACTCGGGTTCGGATTCCCGAAAAACGAACCCGAGTTATCCCTGACCCGAGTTACCCCTGATGATTCGGGGCTCTGATGTCTATTAGTACATACGCCTGTGTGCCACCAAAACCAGTCAGCTTGGTCGGCATGTTTTGCACCCTGGCGCCGGAGCCGGGCGTGGAGAGGAGCTCCGCATAGAGGTCGAGCCCGGCGAGACAGTCGGACCCGGTGAGTGCGCGCACCGCGGCCTTCAGCTCCCGCGCGAAGTCCGAGGGAGCGATCCCCGCGTGCCACCCGAACACGATGCTCTCCGCCTCGGCTGCTGGCGAACCACTCTGCAGGCGAGGGTCGCTGTGCGAAGGTCTCTGTGTGAGGGAGGGAAGGGTCAGAGAGTCGACCCTGCCCGAGATCCGTAGGATGGAGGCGATCGAGGTTGTTTCCTATCCCTAGGACAGCATCTCATGTGTCAACTCCTACACCCTGCGAAATGCTTAAGAAATCATGGGTTAAGAAATTCATAGTCTCAGAACTGGAGTAAAAACCCAAAATGTCCATTCAAATCTTAGGATTTTCATTGAAACATTAAGAATAATCGAGACTCTGGCCGAAAACTTGGGTTTTCTTAAGCATCGCCTAAGGTGTAGGCCGAAGGGGCCGCGGATGATGAGAGGACGCACGTAAGAGAGGGTAAAAACACAACTTAGGCCAGGAATCCCCGGGCCAGCCGTGCCACGCTCCTGCGGCGACTCTCCCGTTCTGCCTCTCCTCGCTCCGGCCGCGCCCGGCGTTCCGGGCGTCGGGCGCGTCGTGGCCTGCAGCTCGGACCCGCCGCACTTCTTGCCTGGCCGCAGAATTCGAGGAAGGGCGATGAGACCACGGCGGCCAGCTGCGCTCATAATCTGTCCCCAGACCCCTCGTGGGGTCCATCCTGGCCCGTTTCTCGAGGCGGATCCAGTCGCGACGGCGGGAGGCCTCCGGGTGGCCCCCCAAAAGAGGACGGAACACGCCTGGGAGGGCCGCCGTTGTCTCGAGACTGGCCCTTCTTCGAAGAATATGGCCGGCCCATGAGGCCTCCAGAAAGCGTGAGGCGAGGGCAAGCCAGCGGGGACGAGGTGAGCCCAACGACAGGCCCAAATCCTTGCCCCCCCGTGCTCTCCGCAGCCTCTGCCGGCGACAGCGCAGGTGGGGGTCGCTTCATCGACCCTGCCTCCTGCGTGGGGGAAGGGGGCCGCCACTGCTCGGCACGAAGCGGGAGCCGCTAGACATGGACAGCGGTCATCTGCGCCACCGCTGGAGGTGAGCACGCTCGTCTTACAAGTTAGCAACAACTTCAAGGATGGAACAATGTTCTGTTCAAAACGTGGCTTCCGCCATAATTAGCGCCGCGCACATTCGTCTGAAAACGTGTGCAACACGCTCAAGGGTTCGTATGGTTGAAGTCCCACGAACGGTGCTAATGCACGGTTCAGGGTTGTCAGGGCACAACAGGAACGTCGATTCGCGGTGTGAGTCCTACAAACGATGCTCTGGGACAGTTTAGGAACGTCAGGGCGCAACAGTCACGTCGATCCGAGGTGCTGACATCCCAGGAACGGTGCTTGGCACGATGAAACATTCTCAGACTGATGCCTTGTAATGGGCCGCTTCCCGCAACGAAAACAAATTATTGTGAGGGACGCCTGTCCTCCTCCTCCTCCTCGTGCTTCCTTCTTCACTCCCTCCCTCCCTTTCTCCTCCTCCATCCCTTTCCTGAGAAATAGTCAATGCTCCTTGTCCGACTTCGAGACGTGTCGGTAGGGCGGGTCGTTTCAAACTGTGGCTCTCGCCCTGACGCCGGGAACACATGGAGGACGAGCCGTTTTCAAAATATGGCTCTCGCTGTAGCGCCGCACACATTCGTCCTAAAAGTTTGCAGCAGCTTCAAGGATGGAGGGTGGTTCCTTTTCAACATGTGGCTCTCGCCATAGCGCTGCGCGCATTCGTCTTTCAATCTTGCAGCAACTTCAAGCATGGAGAGCGGTTCCTTTTCAGCATGTGACTCTCGCCTTAGTGCCGCGCGCATTCGTCTCCAACATTTGCAACGCTCTCAAGGATTCGTATGGTTGAAGTCCCAGGAACGCTGCTATTGCACGGTTTACGGTTGTCAAGACACAGCAGTAGTGCTGACTCACGGTGTTGGAATCACGGTGTTCTGGCACGCTTTAGGACTGTCAGGGCGCAACGGTCATGTTGACCCGCGGCGTGGAAGAACCAGGCATGGAGTTGTGGCACGATTGATGATTATCAAACGGTTGTCTTCCAACTTCTAACGGGCCATATCCCGAAATGAAAACACATGCTTGTAGGCCCCTGTGAACGGGGGAAACTGTAGGAACAATTTATGGTTTACACTTGGTGTTACACCTGGTTCTCCTCCTCCCCCTTGGTGTTACACTGGTTCTCCTCCTCCCACTCATCTCGGGACGGGCAAAAGGGGGGGTAACAAAGGGGGGGTTTGAGAATCAGCTGACGTAGCTGATTTTCCCGGCGGCGCCGGAGGCGGCCATGTATCGAGGACTAAGTCCCTCGGTGGGGCCGAAACTAGCTGTGTGCAGCAGATTTCGTACCCCCCCCTTTCCCGATCCCCCCCCCCTTTCGTCCGGCGCGAGCATCCTCCTTCTCCTGCTCCTCCTTCTCCTCCTTCCCCTCCCCAGACCACTACGCAACCACAGCTCGAGGGCTCTTTGGCCTCGTCGCGCGTCCCGCGCGCAGCGCGGCTTCGACCGTGCGCGCTGCCGCCTCCACCTCGAGCACCGCCCCACCTCCGTGCACGCCGGCCGGTCCCGTGCGGGCACCGCGCCCGCGTGTGCACCGGGCGACGGGTCGGGCACAGCCAACGCCGTTCGGCGCGCACCACCTTCACCTCTCCTCCTCCTCCTCCTCCTCCTCCTCCTCCTCCTCCTCCTCCTATTCCTCCTCCTCCTCCTCCTCCTATTCCTCCTCCTCCTACTATTCCTCCTCCTCCTCCTCCTCCTCCTCCTCCTCCTCCTCCTCCTCCTCCTATTCCTCCTCCTCCTCCTCGTCCTCCCCCTCGTTGTGAAGCAATCACCATGGGAAGCTTTTGGCAGTGTGCGGCCTCCGAGGGGCCCTCGCCGGGCCTCGGGGCCGTCAGCAAAACGAGTCGGGATGAAGCCTTTGCCGTCGGCGGCGAGGCGGCAGAGATCCGCACCAGCGTCGGGCGAATCGGGGGCACGCAAGCAAGCAAGCAAGAGACTGCGTGCACAAAACGGCACACTAGTACGGGACAAAAAGTTGACCGCCGTTATGTCAGTATTCCTTCACAACGGCTTCCCACTCACTCTGCGGCCTGTGGCTCAGCAGTGTGTTGAGCCTCTCTTCATTGCCAGCAGCTGCAAGCGCGTGCTTGAAAACACACTTCGCTAATCGGGGGCACCGGTAGGCAAATTGTCCGGCGTGCAAGAGAACGAGAGGGGGAACTCGGGACGAAGCACCAAGACTGGGGAAAAGGTCCAGACCTCTGAGGGTCCGCGTTGCAAAGGGACCGTCAACAAAACGACCCAGGATGAGACACCAGTCCTTGGGAAAGGGTCCAGACATCTGCAGGTCCGCGCTGCGAAGCAAAAGAACGACGTCTGAAATCTGGGGCGTGCCTGGGCGAGAGGTGAAGATTGGGCGCATTCAGCTCGACCAGCCTTCACCTCTCTAGACTCGCAGAGTAACTACTCGCAAATAGTCTGGCTCCACCGCGAGGGATCCATGATCCATTGCGTCGGAGGCAAGTCTGTTTTTCCCAACCATCCTGTGGTGTTGGGTCCTCGTTTTGAAGAACAGCGCCCCGCGTCTCACCTCCTCCCGCTGCCCCCTCCCTCCTCTCCCTCCTCCCTCCTCCCATCCGCCTAGTCATCGTCATCGTCAACGTCATCGTCATCGTCATCGTCATCGTCATCGTCATCGTCATCGTCATCGTCATCGTCGTCATCATCATCATCATCATCATCATCATCATCATCATCATCATCATCATCATCACCATCACCATCACCATCACCATCACCATCACCATCATCATCATCATCATCATCATCATCATCATCATCATCATCATCATCATCATCATCATCATCATCATCATCATCATCATCATCATCATCATCATCATCATCATCATCATCATCATCATCATCATCATCATCATCATCATCATCGCCATCGTCATGATCCACATCAGCATGATCATCAACATCGCCATCGTCAGCGCCGCGCCCCTCACACGGTTCGTGGCCCCATAAGGAGCTCCACCGAAGGCCTCAGCGGGAGCGTCCGCATGGCACCGCCGCCAAATTTCGACACACTCCTCACACGGTTCGTGGCCCCATAAGGAGCTCCACCGGAGGCCCCAACGGTAGCGCCCGCATGGCACCGCCGCCCCATTTTGGCGCACTCCTCACACCGTTCGTGGCCCCATAAGGAGCTCCGCCGAAGGCCTCAGCGGGAGCGTCCGCATGGCACCGCCGCCCCATTTCGGCACACCCCTCCCTTCACATGGTTCGTGGCCGCATAGGGAGCTCCACCGGAGGCCCCAGCGGGAGCGTCCGCAAGGCACCGCCGCCCTGTTTGGCACACCCTCACACGGTTCGTGGCCCCAGAAGGAGCTCCGCAGAAGGCCCCAGCGGGAGCGTCCGCATGGCACGGGCCGCGCACGGGGCTCGGGCGAAACAAAGAAGACTCCCCGCTCGCTCGCGTCAGCTCTTCTCCCCCGCATGCACGCCGCAGTCCTTTTTGCTGCCCCCCCCTCCTTCGTCTCCTCTCCCTCGCGGTACTCGCAGCAACATATGGTTGGGTCCTTCGTCTGGCTATTTTTTGGACACTTCGCGAGTAGTGGAACGCGCCCGGTGACTCTCCCCATGTCCTCGTACGTTCAGATCCCGCCTCGCGTTCTTGGGTGCCTGCGCACTTCGGTACCTGAGGGAAGACATGATCCAACTTCAACCAACATTAGCTTCCGACTTCCGCTTAACTCGGGTACCACGTCTGGCGAAGTATGTCATGCATCGTCGGCATGCTCCCGTCGGTGATTTGCTCTCTTGTCCTTTCTTCGGCGGCGCGCCCAGGGGGGAATGCACAAGGGGCGGGCTTTCTCAGAAAGCTGCACAGACCCCCCGGCCTTCCGAGAAGCTACTGGGCCTTCTTCGAGGCCACAAGAGGCTTCTCTGAAGGGGCCCTGGGACACACAAATAAATACACACAAATAAATGATTCCCCATATTTTCTCATATTTTCTGGGTTTTTGTCTTCCCGCCCAACTCCCATATATTTCTAGGAATCGACGATTAGTTGTGTCTGTGTTATTTTTTTCCCCCCTCCTGATTCTCAGAGGGCCCGCGGGCTTCTGAGAAGCCACGTCACCCTCTGAGAAGGCCTGCTCCCTCTCTCTTCCCCCCCTCGGCGCGCCACAGATCCCCAGTGCCCAAGACACTGTTCTTCCACGCGCGGCGGCCCAATGGTGACGGGGGCGTGCATCGTCTCAGACGCAACCGCGTCCTGCGTTCTCCCCTCCTCCTCCTCCTCCTCCTCCTCCTCCTCCCTCCTCCTCCTCCTCCTCCTCCTCCTCCTCCTCCTCCTCCTCCTCCTCCTCCTCCTCCTCCTCCTCCCCCTCCTCCTCCTCCTCCTCCTCCTCCTGACGAAACCGCGTCCTGCGTTCTCCCCCCTCGAGGATGACCAAACGCCCAGTTCACTGACGAGCAGGAGAAGCGGTCGACGGACCGTCTTCAATGCACTCACCCTGACATCATGTTCACCGCACCTACCTTCGATACGGTCATCTTGCAGTCACCAAGTGTACAATCATGGTGCAGTCAGGCGCCACACACTTACTTATTGGTACTGCCACCTTGGGTTCTCTCAACTGAAGCGCCCTTTGCAACTTTGGGCGCAACTGCTTCGAAGGGCTACTTCTGTTACAAACATCTGCGGCACAGTCGCCTTACGCTCATCATTAGTAGTCACCCTGTGTGCAACAAACAATACTACACAAGGCTACTGCGAATGTAATCCACATGTAATGTACCAGCGCATATGCAGACACCAGTGCGGATGCATCTGCAAGCCAACGTTGCGCTTTCTCCAGTTCTGCCATGCCAGCTGTCGCAAGCCACTGCCTACGTACGTCCCGCCTCCGGCGCCCCACCTGGTGCGCTCCGCACGCCAGGAGGGAGGGAGGGAGGGAGGGAGGGAGGGAGGGAGGGAGGAGGAGGAGGAGGAGGAGGGGGAGGAGGAGGAGGATGAGGAGGAGGAGGAGCAGGGGATGGGCTCCAGCGCCAATCCGAGAAATCCGCGCGGACACCCAGAAGTTTGGTTTGTGCAGCGGTTTGCTCCCCCTACTGCAGCAGACGATGGCTGCGCTGCGTTGGGATTGTGGCCTCGGGACGTGGCCTGGGTTGAAGGGCAACGATAAGGGGGGGGATAGGCACAGGGGGGATGCATCGACCTGGAATCGGCGATACGTCGCCGACAGATCGGCGACAGGCCTCCGAGAGTGAAATCCGCACCTTCCTGGGCAGGTTCGATCGAGCATCGGCGATCCCCCCCCCCCTGTGCCTATCCCCCCCCCTATCGTTGCCCCCGATGTGTGGCCGTGCCCGCCTGGCGCCAGCGTGGAACGGGCAGTTTTTAAGCGGCGGCGACCGCGTGGCCAGGGTGTCCCGCTGCAGGGGTCCTTCGGCCGTCCGGCGCTCCGGCCGAGGGCCGGCGCGGAGCGCCTTCCCCGTTCGGACGCGCGCAGAAGGGGGCATGGGGCAGGGGGGGAGGGCTTCTTAGAAGCAGCCCTGCTCCTCAGAAGGCGCGGGCCTTCTCTGCAGATGTGTGAGGCCCGCGCCCTCTGAGAAGCGGCCTCCTTCTAGGAAGCCTTCCCCCCTCCCCCTTAGGGAGCCCACAAAGGACGTACGCGCCCAGCTATGTACATGAACACGGCCCCTTGACCCTCGAGACCTGCCGCGCGATACGAACATTCGCGCAATGCGAACTCTCGAAACCAGCGTGGATTCATGTACATGTACGTCCTTCTTTCGCTCCTGACCCCGTTCGGACGCGCGCAGAAGGGGGTATGGGGCAGGGGGGGAGGGCTTCTTGGAAGCAGCCCCGCTCCTCAGAAGGCGCGGGCCTCCTCTGCAGATGTGTCAGGCCCGCGCCCTCTGAGAAGCAGCCTCCTTCTAGGAAGCCTTCCCCCCTCCCCCTTAGGGAGCCCACAAAGGACGTACGCGCCCAGCTATGTACATGAACACGGCCCCTTGACCCTCGAGACCTGCCGCGCGATGCGAACATTCGCGCAATGCGAACTCTCGAAACCAGCGTGGATTCATGTACATGTACGTCCTTCTTTCGCTCCTGACCCCTATCCCCCTTTGTGCGCGGCGCCTTCCCCGTGCCTCCGCGGCCCCCGCGTCGCCCAGGGCTCCCAACTTCGCGCTTCGCGCTGCGCGAAGCGCGAATAACTTCGCGCTCTCGCGCCGCCCTCCCAAAAGGAGAATAGGAGGACGAGGAGGAGGGGGAGAAGGAGCGACGACCGCGAAGCGCGAAGCGCGAATAACTTCGCGCCCTCGAGGGAGCCCTTGCCGCCACCTCTGGCACCCTGCACCGGGCGGTCGGCCACGGAGCGGGGGGCCCCCCCTGCGCGGGCCGCCGCTGTGGCCTGACCGGAGGTCCGGGCGCTGCGGCTCGTTCGCACGGGGTGCCGTCGCCGAGCTTCGGGCCCCGGGGATCTCGATTTCCAAGGAGTGGACTCCAGAACACTTTTTCTCACGGAAGCCCGGATTCCAGAACACTTTTTCTCACGGGAAACATCTCGTATGTTCCCGAACGGCACGTTCGGAAAGTCTGTGTCCGGTCGAGCCAGCTTTGGTTGACGCAAGCATGTCTTCATGCTGTTGTCGTCGCCACCTCGCATCGACCAGGCTCGACAAGTGCTGAAGAAAGAGGGGGTCCAGGGCTCCAGCCTTGACTTGCCAGGGTGCTGCAATTCTTTTCGCTACGCCCTTCTGCTTCGGGGCCCCAAAACCGCCTGGTGACGGACTGCATGGTGGCCTCGGAATCCCCAACGACCCCACCGCGCGGTCCGTCACCGCACGGTCTTGGGACCTCGGAAGCCCCATTTGCCTGAGACGTCTTCGGAGAACGACCCGAGTCCCAAAACCGTGCGGTGACCCCTAATCCCAATTAACTCACCACGCGGTGTGGTCACCACACCGTTTGCGGGCCCCGCATCTGCGGCCCAAGAGAGCGCACGATCGACCGCACGGCCGAGCGATCGCCACGGCAAGCGCTCGTTATGCAGCCTCGGCGACTGGCGCTGAGCTCACCGCTCCGTGCACGAGCTCCACCTCCCTCTCCGACATCCGCGCAGTGGCGCCGGCGCCCCCTGAAGCCGCATACGGCTGTCGCACCAGGGCAGCGCAGCGGCGCAGAGGAAGGATTGTACGATGAGAGCAGTGGAGTTAAGGAACCCTTGAATAAGGAACCGTCGACGACAGTCATCACGTTGATGAGGTGCGTTTGCGCGCGCGCACATTCGTCCACATACGCTTGGCCCGAGGTATCTGCTGGCCCCCTTGTGGGGCCATCAGGCTGCGAGGCTTAGGTTTCAATACTCTGCACCAGTTTCCGTTTCCAGTCTCCAGTGTTGCAGTCCTGCTTTGTGCTTCCTGGTGTAAATTGTTGAAGTCCGCGCGAGGGGGGGCCGAAAGCCATCCGGTTACCCTCACCGAGTTGGGTGCTCTGAATTCCTGCGGGGCCGTGGGACAGGTAACATGATCGACCCACGAACCTGGAAAGGAATATAGAACTGTAACGCATGGCAAGGTTTTCAAAGACACCTGATTGGGTGACGGGCAAATGCAATGCTGAGTGTATCGATCTTGATGTACTCTGCCGAGGGCTGTGCTGTGCTGTGCCGTGCTGAATTGCGATGTGCCATGCCGCGATTGTGCTCTTTTGCATTGTGGATCGAGTCCTCCTTTGCATCCGAGTCCTGATCGAACTGATCTGGATCTTAAGCTCGAGCTGCCTGAACACATAGTAGCTGCCCCAGAGCTAATTGACAAGGGGACATGCCAGGAGAACGCGCCGCCAAACTTCCCGAGGGATGCGCCAGGCGACGTGCCAGGGGACGTGCCATGGGGTCGCACCGCGGGACGTGCCAAGGGAACGCGCTACGGAACGTGCCAATGGATGTGCCACGGGATGTGCCAAGGGACGCGCCACGCGACGTGCCAGGGGGACTCGCCAAGGGACGCCCCACGGAACGTGACAAGGAACGTGCTCCAAAATCACGCTGCGCCCCCGCTCCAGCTGTCACGACCTCTCATAAATTACGCTGCGTCCGCATTCCTAGGGCCACGAACCTTGACAATTCACACTGCGCCCGCGCTCCAAGGGCCCCGATCCCTCGTATATTACACTGGGGTCGCGCTCCCAGGGCCCCGACCCCTCGTAAATTACGCTGCGCCCGCACTCCAAGGGCCACGATCCCAAGTAATTTGCGCTGCGTCCGCGCTCACAGGGCCACGACCCTTTGCAAATTACGCAGGCTCCGCGCTCCCACTGCTGCGACCCCTCGTAAATTACACTGGGGACGCGCTCCCAGGGCCAGGATCCCTCGTAAATTACGCTGCGTCCGCGATACCAGGGCCACGATCCCCAGTAAATTACATTGGGGTCGCGCTCCCAGGACGCGCTCCCAGGGCCACGATCCCTCGTAAACTACGCTGCGTTCGAGCCCCCAGGGCCCCGATCCATAGTATGTTACGCTGCGCCCGCGCTCCAAGGGCCACGATCCCTCGTAAATCACGCTGCGTCCGAGCTTCCAAGGCCCCGACCCCTCGTAAATTACGCTGCGCCCGCGCTGCGAGGGCCACGACTCGCAAATTACGCGTGGTCCGCGCTCCAAACGCCAAGATCCCTCATAGATTACGCCGCGTCCGCGCTCTCAGGGCCTCCTGGGGCATGCTGGGGCGCCCAGGTCCCTCGAGTTTTGCGAAACCAGCGTTTCGCTTGAGACGTCCTCGATTTTTTGGCGCGGGGGGGCGCACCCTCCTCGAGCGGGCACGCAACAACTCTTGCGTGGCCGAGGAAGTCCGGGAAAAACCAGCGAATTAGTCGAAACATCATCGAAATTCCTGCGCGCGGGACGCGGCACGCGCGAGACATCTTCGGCATCCGCGCGCGGGACGCTCTTCCGCGTCGACGGCGGGGCTCCGGACTTGTTTTTTTTCTCTTCGAGGGTTCTGCCGAAGATGCCCCGCACCCTTTTTTTTACAAAAGAAATCGGTGGTCCGCGGACCCCCCGTTATTTATCGAGGATCTGAGCTGGGGGGCCTCTTTTCCTCGAGCGGGCACGCGCGAAACGCATGTTTTCCACGCCGAATTGGACTTTACCAAGTTTTTTATCGAGCGGAGATCCGCCGGCCTCCTTCAGGTCAACACCGGGGGTCAACAGACTTTTAAAGAGAACCCTGGGCCGGAGCCCTTTCCGGGGAAAATGCATGAGATTCGCGCTCCCGAGGCTACGATAAGCCCTCGTAAGTTGCACTGTGTTCGCGCCCCCGAGGCCACGACCCCGAGCAAAATGCGCTGGATCCGCGCCTCCGGGGCCACGACCTCCGGTAAGTTGCCCTACGTCCGCGCCTCTGGGGCCACGCTCTCTGATAGATTACGCTACTCTGGCGCCCCCGCGGCTACGATCCCCAAGGCATGAAGCCACGTTCCCGCTCCCGAAGCACAATCCCTGGTAAATGACGCCGTGCTCGCGCCCCCGAAGCCACGACCCATCGTAAGGTACACCGCGTTCGCGCCCCCGAGGCCACGATCCCTGGTAAGTTACGTTACGCAGTGTTCGCGCTCCCAAGGCCACGCTCCCGTTTAAATTGCGCCAGACTCGCGCCCCAGAGGCCACGATCCCATGCAAAGAAGCTCCAGAGAGCACCGAGACGGCCCCTAAGAGGGGCCCAAGCGGGGCAACACGAACCGGAGACTTTCTGTTTGTGCCCCGAGAAGCTCAGGAGGCCCTTAGAGACCGCCCAGGGGCCCCAAGATGCCCCAAGAGGCGCCCAAGACGCGCCCAACAAGCCTCCAAGAGGCCCAAAAGATACCCCACGAGGCCCCAAGAGGCCCCCAAGAAGCGCCCAGACCGCCTCCAAGAGACCCTCGAGAGGCTCCCCACGACACCCCAACGTACAAGAGACCTCAGACCCACAACCCAGGCACGGTAGGGGGCTGAGCCGCAAGCCACTCGGATAACGCCAACGTCTCGATATGCGCCGATGATTCCTATCCGCTCCCGCATGATGTTCCCAGATGCGCCAAAGCAGCGCCGAGACGCACCGACGCGACTCTGATGTATCCCATTATGATAGAGAGGGGGCCGGCGGCAGGGTGCAAAAGCCTTATGGATACCATTTCTCTTCGAGCACGCACAAGCAAGGGCACGTGCCGTAATTAGGCTTGCTCTCTCCTCCCTTTTCCTCCCTCCTCCCTCCTCCCCTGTCTTTCCTACCTTCCCTCCTCCCGCCTTCTTCATCTTCCCTCCCCTCCGTCCCTCCTCCCTCCTCCCTCCTGCCTCTTCCTCCTCCTCCTCCTCCTCCATCTCCCCATTTGCGGGTCGGCGCCAATTGCTCGTAGCAAGGGATTTGGCCGACGAGAAAGAGCTCAGAAGCGGAGGTTTATCGCGGCATCGGGGCGCAGCATCGGGATGGCATGGGGGCAGATGAGAGCGACCGCTGTCAGACTCCTTGCGGCTGGAACTCCGTGCGGAAGAGCCGCTGAGGTCGATCCACCCTCGCTGCGCCCCTTTCTTCGGGGGCGCACAAACATGCATCAGCGATCCATGGATTCGGCGCGCGGTGGCCGAATCCGTGGATCGGGGGAGGTGCCCTCTCCAAGATGCGGCTGCTGCCGCCTCGCTCGGCGGCGGAAGCCCGCGACTTCCCGCGGAAACGGGACCCGTCGCTAATCTTAAGTCGGGCCTGTCCCCCAGGGTGGGCCACGGGTGGGCCACAGGGTGGGCAACGGGAGGGCCAGGTCAGGGCACCAAACTAGTGCAGGAAAGCGAGCATGGGCGCAGACCGCCAGGGCAGCGCGCAGCCGGGGTGGGCCGCGCGCAGCGGGAGGACGACCAACAGTCAGGGGCGGTGGAGGGGGAGGCGGAGGAGAGCCAGGCGCCACCGGAGGGGCGGGCGCGAGGCAACGATTCGCCAGGTGGCTCAGGAGTGGATGACGTTTGGTGAATCGACTGGTGGTGGGGATGGTAGGTGGCAGTCCAGGGGCGGGCATCGCGCGTATTCGTCGGAGAGCCTCGCCGAAGACATGGACCACGGGCGCCCCTGGATACGTGTACCCATGCGACCATCCTTCGGGTGATAAGGAGGCTGGGGGGGAGGGAAAGCCAACTGACGACAACTTCGATAACTTTGATGGCGACGAGACAGCGACAATGCACGATGCTGCTGACGGTGGGAATGCATAACGGCGACTGCAATGAAGGCGACACAGCCGCGACCCGCGCGGGCCGCAAATGCTGCCAGTGGAACTGACAGAGACGAACTTCGGCTCCACACACCAAACCCCTTCGAGGCCAAATATCGATCTCACGATCGATATCACTATCGATGCCCCTATCGATCTCACAATCGATCTCACTATCAGTCCCATTGTCGATCTCACTATCGATCTCACTTTCGCGCCACCGACGGGGCACCCCCGCCACCGACGGGACATCGATCTCACAATCGGTCTCCCGATCGATCTCACAATCGATCTCATAGTCGATCTCACCACAGATCTCACCATCGATCTCGCTGCTGACCTCACCCTATCGATCTCACCATCGATCCCACTGCCGATCTTACCATCGATCTCACCGTCGCGCCACCGACAGGGCACCCCCCGCCACCAACGGGGGACCCCCGCACCACCGACGGGAGGAGGAGGAGGAGGAGGAGGAGGTCCGTAGCCATTTTGGCTCAAGCCATTTTGGCTCAAGTAAACCATTTCTCGAGGTGGTTACAGTGACCAAATCCTTTGGGGCCCCACAGGTGGCTGCCCAGCCAGGGGACCCCCGCTTACCCTTTCCTCTCAGCTAGTTTAGGTGCTGGCACGAGAGGCCCATTCATACGCGATAACGTACTTCTCTTCACATTCGGTTTCGACACCGTACTCAGTGCCATGGGAAAACAGGGCGCCAAGAGCGGCCCACGCGATTTCTCTTGGGAGTGCAGCGAGTGTAAGGCCACTACCAGTCGTAACCTTCATTGGTGCTGGCGTTGTGGCTCTCACTGGACCAAGACAGCTACGGGGTGGACGGACCACAGTGGCGGCAGCAGCCCCCGCGGGTCTGGACCAGGAAATGGCAGTGACACAGGTGACGGAAAGTCCAAGAAGGGAAAAGGCAAGAAAGGTGGCCGCAAGTCCAAAGGTGATAATCGTGGCGGTTCTCCTAGCCGTGCTGATGCTGTTCCTCAGGCAGCTGCGGCTTCAGGACCACGCTTTGCCCTCGGCCACCCAGATACATCCATGGAAATTGACAAGGAAAAGAAGCCCACGGGGAACCTTGGTCAGCAGATCCAGGTTCTCCAGCATGCATACGACACTCTTGCCAAAGGTGATGACGGAGCAGAAGACGAAGCTGCCAAGGCTCTACAACGTAAGCTTCAGGCCTTGCGAGTCGAGCGTGACAGCTCAAAGACGGCCAGTCAGCGACTCTTGGTCGCCAGCGGGAAGATGTCCAAGTACGAGAAGCAGGTCGAGAGTCATCAGAAGACTGCTGACCTACTCCAAGTCCGAGTTCAGAATGCTGAAGCCCATCTTCGTGAGCAAGAGCGCGCCCATGATGAGGCGCAACAGGTTCTGGCAGAGTCGAAGCGCAAGCTCGCGGAGTGCAACAGCGAGATGGCGCAGTGCAAGGCAGCTGCGGCGGCTGCTGGCACAACGAGAAGTGATTCGCCAAAGCCAACAGGTGATCAGATCTTCACCCTCACTTCGGAAGAGCTTCAACAAGCAGTTACTACACGCGTTGCGACGGTTGGCGGCTGCAACGAGAAGGATATCAAGGCCGCCTTGGAGGTGCTGGGCCCCCTCTTCGGTGCCATGTCCGCCGAGGAGCAACCAGGCCCTCCTGAACCAGCCGCACCTGCTGCGCCTGGAGACCCAGCCCGTGACGGTGATGGTGCACGCCCTGCAGCAGTTCCTGTCGTGGCTGGGCGCGATCGTGACGCCCATGAGCCGCAGCGCGCTTCGCGCAGCCCCCGTGGCCGCGCTGGCGCCTCCGCTGCGGCAGCGGCCTCGAGGCCCGCCGCCAAGGCCCAGCCAGCCGCGAAGGCTGCGCCAGGCACCAAGGACGGCGCCCACCCCACCGCCACAGAGGGGGGGTAGCGCCATGCCCATTTTAACTAATAATGAGACCAGCCAGGCCTCCCCACCTTTCCGTCGGCCCCCCGACCCTCCTCATCCTGTGTCTGGTGGCCCCTCTTTTCACGTTTGCACGGTCAATGCTTCGGGATGGCCCAGAGCTCTCGACCACATCAAGGCCTCGCGCGCTCACGTCATTCTTGTCCAGGAGCACAAGCTGCTCCAGGACAGGATTGCGAGCGTGCGCCAGTCTGTCCAGAAACTAGGATGGGGAAGTTTTTGGGCTGCTGCCAGTGTCACCGCCAAGGGGTTTCCCTCGGGTGGAGTGGCCATATTGTATAGAAGTTATCTTGATTTGTGGCAAGAACCGAGGGGAGGGGTCGTAGCTTCGGGACGAATCCTCCATGCCCTCTGCCGCACTCAGAGTTCCGGGGTCTTCTCCATTTGCGCCAACTGCTGGGTCTCGGGGGACGGCCCCGGAAAGAAGAACATGGATTTATGCCAGCGTCTGGGAGAACATGTTCTCTCTCGCGGAATACCTTTCCTTGCTGGAGGTGATTTCAACTTGACGCCAGCAGAGCTCAGCATCGGCTGTGAACCTGAACGGTTCGGAGGTGAGGCCGTCTTCGACCCGAGTGTTCACACCTGTACTGTGGGAGAGTCTTTTCGGACCACAGACTACTTCGTCATAAGAAAGGTTCTGGTCAAAACTTTCCTGTCAGTCAACGCTGATTTGTCGAGCGACGTTTTTCCGCACAAGGCTGTGGATCTCCATCTGACGTCGGAGACCTTCTTTATCCAGGTGGAGCGCCTTGCGGCATATGAGTCGCTACCAGTCCAGCAGCCTGTTGGACCCGCTGCGCAACCTCCTCCTGCCTACCAGGACCTCCTTGCCCAAATCACTGCTGCTGCTGCTCCTTTCCGTCAAGGGGAATGGTTTCGAACCCCAGCTCCTCAGGAACGGGCCCCTCTGGATGCGGCCCTCAGCAGTGTTTACTCTGTTTGGTGTTCTAGGGCTTGGGGGGAACTCAAAACCACCCTCCACAACCCCCCCACCAGAGGGAGACAAGGAGGGCTCCCATATTTGTTCGAACAGGTTGACCTTAAGTCTCTCCTGGTCACGAAGGACAACCCACGTCCTTCGAAAGCGAGGTGCATTGCGTGGCTGGTGCGAAGATTAACTGAGCTTCGATCCCTCCTGTCTCACCCAGACAAGAGATTTGCCCGTGGCACCTGGAAAGTCCTCCAGCATACCAGGGCCATCAAGCGGAAGGGAGGGCCTTTTGCCAGGTTCTGGCCACAGGGCAGACCGCTGGCGCAGGCCTTCATCCAATTCTCGTTGGGCCCCCTGCGTAAGAAGATTCAAGGCTGGGAAGCTGGGGAATGGGACTTTGGCAACATGAGTTGGGCGATTGACCAGCTCACGATGCTAGAGACCCATTGCTTGGCCATCGAGAGAACTCAGCAGAAAAAGTTTTGGAGCCAGTGGTGTGAGGAAGCCCTCGCAGGGGGTGCCTCGAGAGCGCATAGCTACACTAAGCTCGCCAGTGATTTCAAGGAAGACGTCGTCAAAGAGGCCGATGGCACTCTTACTGCGTCCTTTTTCAGCCGTTTTGCCAGCCAGATTGCGACCTGGAAGGAAGCTTGGGGAGGGGGAAAGTCAGTTCCCCTCGATCTGACCGGTGAGCTTGAAGTTTCGGTCCCTCCTGGGCCCTCGGTTGATGAGCTCCGGAGCCTGTCGAGAAGCTTCAAAACGGCGACTATCGCGATTGACAGGTTTCATCCCAGGCATTTCTCTCTGTTGGGGGATGAGGGGCTCCAGGTGCTGTCGGGGGTCTTCACTTGTATGAACATCCTTGGGAACAGCCCAGAGGGTCTCAGACAGCTTATCGTTGCTCTGCACAGGAAACCGTTGGAGGGCAGACGGCCGATTGGATTTTACCAGTCGACGACCCGACTTTATTCTAAGAGCCTCTCCAACGACTGCAGGCGATGGGAATCCCGCTGCGCGGCCAGCCCGTACTTTAATATGGCCCCCCACAGGTCGACGACGGACGCTGTGCGGCGTCAGGCTGTGAGAAATGACCTTCACCATAACCAAGGTAAGTTTGTTGGGGTCCTGCTTGCTGACCTCAAACAGTGCTATGAACATGTTGGGCACAACAGCCTCTGGAACGAGTCTCAGCAATGTCAGTCCCCCCTTCATGTGCTCAGGTTCACCATTACCAGCTATCGCTGGCCTCGTCGCCTCATGATGGATTCGGCTCTTAGTCCTCAGATTGATCCCGCAAGGGGGATAGTTGCGGGGTCTTCGACTGCCACTTATGAGATTAAATCGTATATGCTCCCGTCGACACGAGAGCTCACTCTAGGCGAGGATGAAGACCTCACCATTCACATTGATGATATCACCACGTCGGCTGCCATGCCTACGGCAGCGAGCTGTTTGAACTCGCTGGCCAGCCTGGCGGGCCAAGTCTTCGACCTGATGACAAACAGGTTGGAACTGCCGATCGCCCTTAAGAAGATGCAGTTTACCACCAACTCTAGAGAGGTGGCCGAGCTGGCGCCGACCTCCTTAAGCGCCTACGGCCACACGGTTGCTGGCCACGTGGTCAACCTCGGAGTCGATTTCACGGTCGGCAAGAACCGATCCGCCAAGGATGCCAGGTCTAAGAACAAGTCCCGTTGGAAGAAGGGCCTGCGAAGGCTCCCGCTCATCAAAAGGCTGCGGGGTCCCACGGTCCAAAAAGGAAAGATTTTTGTCTGTGGGATCAAGCCCAGCTTGACTTATGGGGAGGAGATTCAGGGACATTCTCCGACGGAACTTCGTGCCCTTCGCCTCCAGATGGCCAAGAGTGTAGGCCTTTGGGGACCAGGGGCCAACCTTGATTTGTGCTGGTGCTTGGCACCCAGCAAAGATCCGATTTTGCACGCTGGAGCCACGCTCCGCAGGTACTGTGCTGAATGGTGGTCGGCTACGGATGCCCTTCTCTGTGCCAAAGATAACCTCAGGGCGCGAGAGCTCAGGGAAGCGTTCCAACTGACTCAGGACCATTTCGCTCGTCACCCCCACCCTGGGATCTGGCACTTGGTCACTCAGAGCCCCTTGTCGGACATGGTCTTTTGGTGCAATAAGGCTGGTTGGGTCTTCGAGGACCCCGCCCACGTTAGGACCACTGAAGGGATCGTGTGTAATCTTACCCTGGTCCCACCAGCCCAAGTGTTCGCCCTTTTTGGCAAGGATCTTCAGAAGCAAGGTCTCCACAGGACTGTTTGCGAGAAGCTGCAGGACGTCCAGTCCGACCGAGCAGCTCAGATCAGGGAGCGTGGGCTGTGGACTCACCCCGTCTCGCGCGCTTGGGGCTCGAAGAAACACTCTCCTTTTGCCAAGCAGATGTTGCGTCAGGTAGTTGCAGGGTGCTATTGCACTGGCACCCTCCTCCACCGCCGTGGCTACCAGGTTTCCCATAAGTGCCAACACTGTGGAGCCCCTGACACTGCCTTTCATCGGGTTTGGGTTTGTCCTTTTGGGGACCCTCTTCGCCACGAGCTGGACGAGAGCCTGGTCAAAGCCGCCCTGGATGCGGGGCCGTCGGATCCGCTGTTCAGTTGCCTGTGGCTTCCCGTCCCTGTCATTGAAAACCCACCGCCCTCCACGGAGATTGTTGAATATCTCGACAAAGGAGGGAAGATTGACCAGTTTGTTTGGGATACCCCTGGGGTTGAGGTGTCTATCGACGGGTCGGTCGTTCATCCCACCACTCCCCTCCTCAGCAGAGGGGGTTGGTGTATTGCTGAAGTAAATTCTAGTGGTGACCTCCTTAGGGCTGTAAGAGGTGTTCTCCCGTCCTACGCCCCCTGCAATGCCAACATGTCAGAGCACCATGGGCTCCTCCAAGGGTGTGCCCATTTTCACGTCGAGCGTGAAGATGAGCCCGTGCATGTTTTTCAAGATTGTGCTGCTGTTGTTCATGGTGCAGCCTCTGCATTGCGATCCCGTGATGGTCGTAGGCAGCAGGCTGGACACTGGAGGCAGATAAATCTCAACACGGACATGCAGGGCTGGACCATCCATAAGATCAAAGCCCACCAGTCTCTGCTTCGTGGAGATAGGAGCTTGGATGAGCACAGGAGGATTTTGGGGAACGCCTGGGCTGACACTCTCGCTAAGGAAATTGCCACAAATCAGTTAAACCCCTCTGATATTGTAAGAGTTGAAGACAATTATAAGCTATGGCTGGATGTTTTTCAGGCTTTTGTGACCTTGTTGGAGCCCTGGGGCAGAGCCCGCGATGTTTTTGGGGATTTGGCCAGGGTCCCCAGGGCCCCGAAAAATTCGTCCAGGGTGCCTAGCCGTCACAGTTTCAGGTGGACCTTGAACAGATGGCAGTGCATAGATTGTGGGCGTTCGACCACAAAGCCTTGGGCATGCCGCCGAGGCCCCTGCACGCCTCTGCCGTCGTCTCTTCAGTGTGTGCTCACCCCTTCTGAGCCCATTGTGCCAGCACATGAGTTGTGGGCTGGCCGTATTGAGACGACAGGGGCCGCCGTATTATATTGTAACCGTTGTGGGTCTTACACCACTGGTCGTGCTGCGCATCTCCTTGCCCCGTGTACGACCCACAAGGTGTTGCAGTTGCGCATGCTACGCGACTGCAAGCTTCCATTTCCTAAGGGGGTGCGGTTTTCCAAGCCGTGGAAGGTCAAAGCGGGGCTTACTGCCCTCCACCTGCACTACGGCCCTTAATTCCGCCTTACCCCTGCACCCCCTCGTGTCGCTCCCAGAGCGGGCGAGGTCTGGTGCTTCCACACCCCCACTGTGGGGTAGCGGTCTCCCGTTCTTTGAATGGATTCCGTTTCTGTAGGCCTTGTATGTATGTAGGAGGAGGAGGAGGAGGAGGAGGAGGAGGAGGAGGAGGAGGAGGAGGAGGAGGAGGAGGAAAACGAGGAGGAGGAGGAGGAGGAGGAGGAGGACCCCCGCACCACCAAAGGGGCACCCCCGCACCCCCGACGAGGCCCCCCCCCCCCCATGCACCGCCTGCGGGGCACCCCGAGAGCCGCCACGCGCTCGGGGGCGGGGCGGTCAAACGGCTCCACGGCCTCCGGCTGCGGCGGCATCGCTGAAGGGGCCCTGGGACGCACAATTAAATACACACAAATAAAAAGATTCCCCATACTTTCCCATATTTTCAGGGTTTTTGTCTTCCCCCCCACTTCCCATATTTTCCCATCTTTTCCTGGGAGTCGACGATTAATTGTGTCTGTGTGTTTTTTTCTCTCCTGAATCGCTCCTGCCGCGCGCTCACGCAGCGTCGCCTCGCCCGCACGCGCGACGCGAGCACGAGACCGAAACCGACTTCCTGGTGGGAGGCCGTTTTCCCGCCAGTGGCGGGAGGCTCTCCGGTTGCTCCCCCCCTGGGCTGTTCGCCCCTGTCGTCGCCTCCAAGACCGACCCTGGGCGGGCACCGCGCCCCCCTGCGCGCCACGGGCTCTCCCCACCATCCTGCCTATAGACTGCCGCTGGCGCCACTCGCTTGCTCTGGTCATCGTTGCAATGGCACTGCGCTGCAAAAGCACAGCATTTCGTTGCCATCGCTTTGCGTTGCGTTGCACTGCATTCCATTGCGTTGTCTAGCACCACGCAGATCACATAGCATAGCTTGCACCATGTGGACTATTGCACCACATCGCTTGCACCACGTAGCTTACGCCACGTCGACTGCACCACGTATATTGCAACACATATACTGCATCCCACAGTTGTGCCACATGGGCTGCACCACTTGGCATGATGTTGGGTGTAGGTTGGCAATGTGTGTGTGGTGGCGGTGGTGGAGGACGCGGGGGGAGGAGAAGAGGATGGGAAAAGTGGGAGGCGTGTCTGTGTGTGCATGTGTGCGTGAGTGGAAGGGGTAAAGAGGATGGTTGTGTGGCATAGAGTGCACGGGGCTAAGGAGCGCAATGAAGTGGCGTGGCGTGGGGCGGGGTGATGTGAAGTGAGAGATGGGGATTCACGTGGTTTCTCTCTCTCTCTGCCTGTGTGTGTGTGCGTGCGTGCGTGCGTGCGTGCGTGCGCGCGTGTGTGTGTGTGTGTGTGTGTGTGTGGTGGAGTTGAGGCGACGGGAGGGCTGGTGGTGGTACGTGAATCGAGTAATGTGCGTGTGCGCGTGGAAATGGCAAGATGACAGGTAAGACGGATTATGGAAGGGAATGGGGACTGGAGGGAGAGAGCAGGAAAAGAGCGGAGGGGAGGGGTGGGAGAGGAGAAGAGGGGAAGGCTAATGGGTCACGTTTAGAAAACCCCGGATCGGCGGCACTGGCCGAAGGCCATTACGATCTCTCATGTTGCGGTGCGAAGCGAGTTCTGGACAACGGTCTAAAGAGTTTGATCGGCGGGTAGACCCTTCATGGCTTTTGCTCAAACTTTGTGGTGGCCGTTTCCCAGTGGCGGAAGCGTAAGGCTGTACCACCCAGGCTTCGGTTCACGTTTTGATATCTTTTGTTGACGTTTGAAACATCCTCCTCCTCCTCCTGCTCCTGCCCTTCATCGTCCTTCCGCTTCATTCCTCACTCCATCCCTCCTCCCGCTTCCGTCCTTCCTCCTTGGAACTCCCTCTCCTCTCTCTTTCTCATTCTTCCTCCAGCCTCCTTTTGTCCTCCTCCTCCTTCTTCTCCCTTCTTCCTCCTCATCATCCCTGCCTGTCCTCCTTCTCTGTCCTCCCTCCTCCTTGCTTTCACCTCCTTCTCCTTCATGCTCTCCCCTGTGCGCTGGAAGCCAACAGGGGCAACGTCAAAGGGCCCTTCTCGTTGCACCAGCATTGCAGACGTGCTGCAGCGGATTTCTGCGTGGGTTTTTGCCCGAAGCGGCAAGCGAAAAACGAAGTGAATTTCGCGTGGATTCTTTTTGATTTTCATTCCTGGCCAATGACATCCGCACGAAATTCACCTCGAAATCCGGAACGAAATTATCCAAAACACTCCAGGCCCACCCTATCGTTTTCCGATCGAAAACCGCTCTGCGATGTTGGCGCCATGACCCTTCCTCCGCAACTTGAACCGACATAGTGAGGTCGGTCGCAGAGCCGGCAACCCTTCGACACAGGCCTCGAAGACAAGTCACATACTGAAGTGAAGACCCTGAACGACCACTGTTCCCAAGCGCTGCTCATTCGAAAATGAGTTGCCACTCGAGCTATTGAAACTCTTCGGGCGTGATTTCGAGCTTTGGTTCTTAATACGCGTGCCTAGCATTTGATAAAGCGAATTCCTCTTTCGGCGGCGTTCGTCTGGAGACAAAAAACGCCTTGGCACCCTTCGCCGATGTTATGGGGGAGGCAACGTGTCCACGTGTTGTCATTCCCGAAGACACGCATCAAGACACGAACCTTCTGTACCATTCATCCCGCGATGTTAACGGACATTTTCAGAGACCGCGAGCGTGCGCTGGGGCACCAGCGCAACCAGCTTTGGGAGCGGCGCGGATCTGACTTGGCATGAAAGGCATTGCTTGCCTCAGCTCCAAGGACGTGCCAAGCAACCCAGTGGCGGGTCTTGGCCAAAGAGAGGCGGAACGCTGGTTGAATACTATACTCGCCAAGTTGATAGAGATGCTTCGCTCATCGTTCACGATGGCCGCTAGCTCCTGTGGGCAATGCAGACTGCCCCCCCCCCAAGTTGGGACATGTAGGCACGATCGGCACCATAATGAGTCTGGAAGTGCACCATCGTACCGATCCTGTCTCGCCATGGGCCCGAGCTGCGACGCCAAAGTAGTGCAGCAGTCTAAGCAACTTTGCAGGTCCTGCTCTGCTGAGGCTTCACAAAGAATTCCGCCCCTGCGGTTCTGGCAAATGGTGGCGTGTGGTCGTGTCCGTGATAGTCCTCCATAATGTAATGCGTCCCAGCTGGGAACCCAAGCGGTAGGCTTTTATTTTCTCAGTATGAATTCTATGTGTTGCAATGTGTGTCTGGTGCAGCTGCGTCGTGAAATCTACTCGGTTGAGCCTATGTGCGTAGATACACACATGTATGTATTTACATATATACACAGGTTGCGGCAAGTGTGTTGCATCGCATTTGCATGCATTTAACATCGGATTGCAACGCATGTTTCGCACTGTGAATGTGGGGCAGCCGTTGCGGTGCAATCCGCGTTGTGCAATCTATGTGGTGCGAGATACGGGGTACCATCAATATTGTGTACTCTAAGAATATGTTTGACATATCTGCGGGCGCAACTAATTGGGAACATCTGGCAGTCGTCAACTCCAATGCTCGAGCAAACATCCCAACCACCAACCCGCACACTGCTGGCCAACACATAACTGGCGCAGTGACGCGAGGACCGTTCTCACATAGATCCATGGCTCGGGTGGGCACGTGTTGATGGTGACGACGACATCGGCGACGACGACGACGACGACGACGACGACGATGATGATGATGATGATGATGATGATGATGATGATGATGATGATGATGATGATGATGATGATGATGATGTCGATGTTGTCATGATGATGATGCTGATGATGATGATGATGCTGATTATGGTGGTGATGATGATGAGGATGCTGATCTTGATGAAGATGGTGGCGCAGATAACGAGGGCGACGCCAACGATGACGAGACGACGGCAACGATGATGATGGTGATGATGAGTATGATTGTTTCTGATGCAAGCTATGAGATGCAAGCTAGGTGCTGCGCGAAAGTTGATGCAATCTAGGTGGAACAGTCAATGTGGTGCAACAGCTGTGATGCAATCCAACGCCCTGCAAGCTGTGTCGTGCAATCTATGCGTGCGCTCGGAAACGCCAGCCAGCGCACCGAGCCGCCGCGAAGCGCCCACGGGCGCTTCGCCGTTGAGCTTCCGCACAAGGGCGCGGGACAGAGGACGGACCGGAGCCACCGAGGGAGAGGACGATGCTGTAGAAGTCGCGCCAGCCGTGGCCCGACCCCAGAGAGGCCACGATGACGGCTCCAAGACAGGCCCATGAATGGGCACCGGGAACGTGATGGGGAATCCGCCCACTGCTCCCCAACGATCCCCGCACATAGTGCTCCTAGCCTCCAATTGTTCCTACTGGGCCCTGACGTGCGCACACACAATGCGCGGCGGCGGGATGAGCCGAAGGCAATCGGGCCCGAACCTGGCGCGACCCCAGCTGGGGCTACCTCTCTCCGTGCCGCGCCCGTACAGAGTACGAGCAAAATAAACGTCTCGCTGAGGGCAAGCCGGCACAGATCCCAGGAGAACCCTGCGCCATAATATGTCGTGCTGCGGCCTGCTGAAACCAGTTGGTGGCATGCGAAACAATACATGCAATGCAGTACGATGCGTTGTAAAGCAATGCGAGGCAGCCTGATCCGATGCAAAGCAGTTAGTACAGCCACCATGCCAGCCACGTAGTGCAAGCTAACCGCCTCACACTGCAACTCACACCAAACACAAGAGAAGGAGACCAGTTCGAAGCAGTGCAATGCATTCAATTTCAAGGCGATGCAAAAAGGAATGCTGCGCAAAACGATGGAAGTGCACAGCACCACAATTCAAAACAGTGCGATGCACAGCACTGCAATGTAATTGAGCTGCTAAGCTTGCAATGGGATGCAAAGTAACGGCAGTGCCAACACAGTGGAATTTCAAAGAAGAGCGATGCAAGAAAGTTCGAATACACTAAAAGCAAAGCAACGCAATGCAATAGTCATCGATGTACTTCGATGCTTTCAAAGGAAGTCCAAGTCGGACACATACGATGCAACATAATGTCAGCTCAGAGCAACGCAGTTCACTGCTATGCACAACAAGGTAGAATAACACGAAACAAAATAATGGAAAATCGATGTATGTACAACTTGAAACACTGCAGCGAGCCCGGTCAGTCCAGCGAGCCTGCGGGGCAGATTAAGGAATCCTGAGCCCCCCCGCAGAATAATCTGGAGCGCCTGAATGACGGAAGGATGCTACAGCCCCCCCGCAAACCAAACAACAGGGGCCCCTGGGACAAAGGCCAATACGGGGGAATCGAACCAAGAATCACCTACATTGGATCTCAAATCATGGCACCAGCAACTTCGCGCCCGTCGTGGTCGTCGTGGTCGTCGTCGTCGTCGTCGTCGTCGTCGTCGTCGTCGTCGTCGTCGTGGCAGTCCTCGTCGTCGTCGCGGCAGTCGTCATCGTCGTCGCGGTCGTCGTCGTCGTCTTGGCAGTCGTCGTGGCAGTCGCCGTCGCCGTGGCACTCGCCGCCGTCGCCGCAGCCGTCGCCGCGGCAGCCGCCATCGCCGTCGAGGCACTCCTCGCCCCGGCGGGCCGTGCGCCGCCGGCCGCCACGCAGGGCCCCTGGCCTCTTCCCCCCCCCCCCCTCTGCACTTCGCGCCCCCGCCGGCCCCTGGCCATCGCCGCCGCGCGGGGCCCTGCGCCACTCCTCGGGGTCTTCGCGCCCCGACGCGCCGCGGCGGCCGCACGCTGCCGCCCGTCGACCGCACTTCTCTCACGCCTCGCGCTCCCTGCTGGCACAGACTGCGCCCCATGGGCGTTTGAGCTCCACGGCGCTGGCATCACCCACGAACGAGAGAGCTTCTGGGAAAGCCACCACGAGAAGCCACCATCGAGCGGACGGCCATGGCACCCTCTTCTGGCCAGCTAGAGGCACTTGGAAACGTGAGGTTAGCACATTCGGCGGCATTGCAGACCGCATGTTTTCGGCGAGGGGTGCTGGGGTGCGTTGTACAGATCCAACGTGTAATCTGGGCGCCCTATTCTGGGCGAAGAAGGTGAGGAACCAATGCACTTTCATGAACTTTTGGATCCAAGCTCCTGCAACAGGATGCACAGCTGTTCTATGAGCTCATCGCAAGACGGCGCCTCCTTGAACTTCACGGTATTTACAACAACTGGGTGCGGCAGATTGGTGGTGGATGTCTGTGCGGCCTCCGGGGCCGTGATTGGCAGAGGTAGACACAGAGAAGATGCATGAAGAGATATTGCGCAAGAGGAGCATGCAACGCCAAACCACAACATGGGTGCCAATGAGCGTGTCTGAGCGTTCGGGATCTTCCGACTCAGCACGGACTGCGTTGTTCGATCGGGGGCGGAATTTCGAAATATTCTTGGAGGGAGGAGAAGAGACACGAGCGAAACCCGCTAATCCATGACAGGGGCAGATGCGCGTGGGTACACAACACTGTCTCGTGAGTCTGCAAGGTGCCCTGGCAACAGAGTGCATGGACATTGCGCAATGCTGGCCCAACGCGTACTCCCACGCTCGCTTTTTCAGAGTGCGAGCAACGTGTATCCCATCTCATTCCGACCATCTTTGGGTATGCGAATTGCTTAGCTTCATCATTGCAACACATCGACCTGGTCTCGGGCCCAACAACGTACCTCCAATCCTACCTCTGTAGAGTGATTGGAAAGGACAAACCAGCACTGTGCCTTCGTGCGTGCCCATCTCCTCCTCCTCCTCCTCCTCATCCTCCTCTTGCTGCTTTTCCTTCATGAGATTTCTACTCCTCATCCTCGCTCCCCTCTCTCCTGATCTTCTTCTCTTCCCCTCCTCTGCCTTCCTCTCCATTTTCCTCTCCCACTCCTCCTGCTCCTGCTCCTCGCTACTTCTGCAGCTGCTCATCCTCTTCTCCCTCCTCCTCCTCCTCATCCTCCCTTCCCCGTCCTCCTTCTCCTCCTCCTCCCGTCCTCATCCTATTCGCATCCTCTTCTTTCCTTCCTCCTCTTCCTCCCTGTTCTGTCCTCCTCGCTCCTCCTTTTCTTGTCGTATCTTCTCGTCTCTTCACTTTTCTTCACTTCTCTTTTGTTCTCTTCTCTTCTCCCGTGTTCCTTCTTCTCCTCCCTCCTCCTCCTCCTCCTCGGTCCTCCTCTTCCTCCTCCTCCTCCTCCTCCTGCTCTTCTCTCATCTGGCTCCTCTCCCTCCTGCTGCTCCTGACGGCTGCTGCTCCTCCCTCAGCTCTCTCCTACCTTCTCCCCCTCTCTCCTCCCCCCTTCCCTGGTCCCTCCTCCCCGCAGCTCAGACATGCGATGTCTTGATTTGTTTCAATATGGGGTCCCCAGGAATCCCGACCCTTTCCCCAGGGCCAATTTTGTAACCCCAGCGATTTTTGTTTTAACGGTCCTGGGGCCCGGCGAGGGCCCCAGGAGGCCGAAACTGGCTAAAACCTCCAGTCGATTGTTGCTCCACAGCGCGAGCACGTCTGGGAATGTACCCGATATGGCGCCTGTATCTCGGCCATCGAGTCCCCGAGCGCGACGAGTTTTAGGACGCCGCTGCTTGGCACCTTGCACTCGGTCAGGACCTCGGTCGGTTCCAGTTGCGCGCCGCTGCGGGGGGGGGATGATGGACAGTCTGACAAGAAGGGGAACACCAGGAGGCGAGAAGCAGCGAGGACGGTGGGACGGGGACCCACCCCATCCCTCCGCAAGGCCAAACACTCAGCCTTGCTCGCGCCGTGACGTACACCACGACGGGCGGCTTTCGGCCTCAATGGGCCCTGGCCGGGTCCTGCGACTTCCAGAACATGACTCGGGATGCAAAGCCGGCCCTGGAGAAAAGGACGGGACTTCCGGACACCGGGCATTCAAAGCATCAAAAACATAGCAGTTCTGGAGACGGGGGCCCACTCCGCACCTCCCCCAAGCCACGCGCAGCCTTGTGAGGGGGCCAGCCCGGGCTGGCTCGAATCTCGAAGCCGGATCGGGTCGCCAACGGATTGTCGCGAACTGGTTCGACATCGGATCGTTGTGCCCAGCTCTGGCTGGCCCTGGCCAGCGCTGGTGAATCGGACCAACTTGAACCGAATTGGAATCGCGGCCCCAATCGGCGGGTCGAGTCGTGCGGAATCGGTTCGTATGCGGCCCGACGGGGCTCGAGAAACAGCCCAGTGAACCACACGCTCCTAGGGAAGCCAGGGCCCCTTCGTTACCGACGCCAGCCGTGGCCTGGCATCAACTGGACGTCGTCAACAGCATCCATCAATCATACTCGCCTCGCTTCTGCCAGCTCGCCTCGCCTCGCTTCGGCCAGCATGGCTCCTTTGCGCAACCAGGGGCCAGGGTCTGGTTGATCGATGGAGGACCTTTTCCCTCCGATCTCACCTCTTGGCGACATGGCGAAGTACACTCGGGAATTCGCGCTCCCAACGGGCCAGACTTTTTTGCTATGGAGGGGGGAGAAGGGAACGGGCACATCCAGGCGACGATCTCGGTCAGGCCAGCATGCAACTCCAGTGTGATCGGCAAGCGGTGCAACGCGAAAGGCGAAGATGAATGTCCTGCCAACGTCTCCGAACTTGTGGCCCAGAACCAGGCGGAGGAGGAGAGCCAGCTCGGTAGCTGTCCTGTATCTCGAGTTAAGTCCAATATACCGACAGCGCGTATCAAGATGACTCGAAACGGCCGATCCCGCCTGGACGCTTTTTGGCAGTAAAAGGTACCCGATCGAGCTGAGATCAAGATGGCAAGCGGGAATAAGATCGAATATCACGGGAAAAAATACTAGAGAACAAATGGGAGAGCAGGACGAAAGAGGGCGAGGACGAGGAGGAGAGGTCGGCGGCGAGCCCAGGGGGGGAGGCGAGAGAGGGGGCAGGCCTCCTCAGAAGGCGGCGGGGCTTCGGAGAGGGCTTGCACAGCTTCTCAATTGAAGGGGCCCCAGGACACACAAATAAATACACACAAATAAAACTAATCCCCATACTTTCCCATATTTTCTGGGTTTTTGTCTTCCCCCCCAGTTCCCATATTTTCCCATATTTTCTGGGGAATCGCCGATTAATTGTGTCTGTGTGTTCCTTTTCCTCCTGATCAATGGCGCGAGGGCTTCCGAGAAGCCCCACGGCCTGCTGAGAAGGCCTTGAGATGGCTGCAGGAGGCTTCCAGAGCGCAAGCTTGACGAACGCCTTTGTGGTTGAGCCTCGTCGTCGTGCTGGGCATCGGTTCTGGATAGGGTGGCGGGGGGATGCGCGAAACGTCGCTCATGTGTCCTCGATCTGCCCTGCACTGAGCATGTGTCTTCGAGCGCGCATGGTATCTTAGGCCGTGTCCCGCAAGCGTACTGCAACGGTTTGTGTCATCTTGGGTGCGGTAAGATACCACGGTGACTCGATCAATGAATCACGAATCGCTCCACACCTGAACTGTGTCTGCTCGGCCTGAATCAAAAGATACCAGGTACCGCCCTTCGATCTCAGCGCTCCTCCCGGACCCAATCCTAGACCCTTTCGGAGCCACCCTTGGGCTCTCGCAACCGTCTGAGAAGCGCCTCCCCAGCCCTCTCTCGCCGAGGCACGGGTCCTCCCAGCCTGATCTCTTGTGACTGCTCATCCTTGGATGGCTCCGAGAGCTGGGCCCAGCTAGCATAGTGAAGGGCGACGAGGCTAGATCTCGCACGAAGAAAGCGGGTCCCGAGGGAAACGGGTCTTGGACGCCAGGGCCTTTCCCCCGAGATAACTCTTTCATCCTGAACCGCTTCTGACAAGCCCCGGAAGCCCGAAAACGAACGAAACTCTCAGGACCCGCTTCCCTGAGGACCCCCTGTCCTTCATGGCGACAGATCGAGATCGGCCGCTGTCGAGAAAGGCTGCCAGCGGCCTCTCGGAAAGCCTCACGTTTCCAAGCGAAGACGTCTCCGGGGTAGCTCCGCTGGTACTTCTGCCGTGCCGACACCACCTGCGGGTGGCTCGGGCATCGCAGAGACTTTTTCTTGAGAAGGAGGGAGCGCGACCGCATAACTTCACCCGACTCGGCCTCGACAGCCGTGCGCATCAACAGGTCGCCACTCTCGGTGGTGGACAAACCTCCCTTTGGTACACCTCCCTTGAGGGAAACCGACCCGGGACCGACACCGACGGACCCAGACCCGCAAAGATGACGGCCGCGGCGCCCTCTCGCGAATCGAAAGCGGCCAATTCACTGATCGACGTGTCAGGGTGGGAGGTCTGTCGACCTCCGACCGTGGTGCCCCTCGGCTGCCTCCGACCGCGGCGTGGACCCGCGCCGCTGCGACCACACAGAGCGTGGGTGCTACCGCCTCGGCCCTCCGGACGGCTCCTCCTGCCTCTCTTGCCTCCTCCTCCTCCTCCTCCTCCTCCCCCTCCTCCTCCCCCTCCTCCTCCTCTTGCCTCCTCCTCCTCTTGCCTCCTCCTCCGACGCCTCGGGCACCGCCAAAGCCGAGCCGGGCGGCGCTCCGTGTGGGCTCGCCGCGCGCCGCGCAGCCCGTCGGGGAGCGGGGCAGGGCGGGGGCCACGGCGAGGTGGCGAGAGTGCCAGCGCGCGGGAGGGCAGGCGAGAGCGACAGGCAGCCAGTGCCTGCAGTCGAGGCGCATGAGAAAAATTGCGCGGCGAGGACGTTAAGGGCCTTGGACGGCCATGCCAACACCTTTCGCGAGGGGCGCGACCAGCGAGAGCGGCCATGGATGAGCCGAAGGCGGAAGACGCAAGGGCAGCCATGGAAAATCGCTCATCCTTACTGTGCGACTTGACTATGCTAGCATGACAAGCACAGGGTGCCAATCGTAAAGAGCAGTCGCTACAACATAACTACTCCAGCCATGACAGCACATGCTGTGAAGTGAAACCAGCCACACACTGGGACTGCGCATGGCAAGGATCATAGTGATCAGAACGCGGGTCACAATGGCTCGGCCAGAAAATTGCGTGGCGTCGCTACTGCGCACCATGTAACTTTATAACGCGTGCAAGTGTTGACAGCGAAAAGCTGCCAAGCAGAGCGCACAATTCGAACTCGCTTCTGCCCGCCCCCCGGCGCGCGGGTGCCGAGTTTGTCGGAAGTGCCCTGGACATGCGACATCTGGATGCTTCAACGCCGCGGCCCCTTACGACCCAGGTGCTTGCAATATTGCAGGCACCAGATGTTTTCGCCTAGCTTCGGGCCCGAGGGCCATCGCATATCGATCTGGTTCGACGAGTGCCGCAGAAAGATGGGGTCCAAGGCTCTGTTCGTGATTTCTTGAAATGCTGCCCTCCCCCCCCCCTGGGCAGGGAGAGCAGGATACGGCCTGTCGGAGGATCGGTCGCCGCGGCCGCTCCAGAGTCGGGGATGGACAGAACCCCCTTTAGCACAACGTGGCTTAGTGAAAACGACCTCGGGCCCAAACCTGGCGGCCGCACGCCTGAAAAATGACGGCCGCGGCGCCCTCTCGAGAACCGAAAACGGGCAATTCACTAATCGACGTGTCAGGGTGGGGGCTCCGTCCACCCCCGACAGAGCGCTCGGGGACGTGCTGAGAGCGTTCCAGCACGCTCTGGCACGCTTTACCCCTGTCTTGGCCCCACCCGCGAATTCACTAGGCCACCAAGCTTTGCGCACTGCGCCCCGCGATGCGCGATTCCCTTCACGCCCTCGCGCCCTCGCGATACATTAGGTCACTTGGCATGGAAGACGAGCAGGTGTGGCCTGCCTTCGACAAGGGTCGATTCGCCTGACAGGGCTCGCCCAGCGATGCAAATCGGCCGGGGCACGTCAGATCCCATTGGCGCCAAACAGGGCCAAAGAATCAGCACGCTCGTTCAACCATTCCCCAGTGTGGCCGTCGACCTTCCGAAATGCAACGTGCCACTCAACCTGATCAAATGTGCAACTGGTCGCCCAACTTCGCGCATCGCGCCCCGCGGTGCGCGCTTTGTGCTCGCGCCCTCGCGCCCTCGCGTCGCCCCTTTCGGAGAAGGGCGCCTCTCCCGCCCAAGCCTCAATGCTCGAGGCGCGGTTATCTTCGCGTCCCCTCAATTGGCCCAAATTCAACTTTGCCGTCGCAAGTCGGAAACATCTGCAGGAGCCCGAGGCCGAATCTGCGATCGTGGCCAGCCGGACGTCATTACGCATGACGGGATTCCCATGAGGAGGCCAGAGTACCTGCTTGGGCTTTCTTTTCTGGGTCTGCCACTGAGAAGTCTTCCATATCCTCGGCAACCTATGTTGCAGAGATGCCAACTAGCGGCACTCACACACGCACCCGTGTGGGCGGGCATGCTGTGGGGAACCATGGGAAACCCATCGGGGCTGGCGCGATCCCGTGTTGGCCCCGTGACCCAATGGGGCTATGTGACCCCGTGTTGGTCATGACCGCCGCTCCGGTACACAGTCCCTGCGACAAAAACAGAATGGACAGCGCCATGTCTCTGGCTGACTACCTACCAGACCACCCCAACCCAACCCGAAGACCCAAATTTCGGGTTGGGGGGGGTACGGGTTCCATATGTGTTTTCTCGATGTTCCCCGACCCCCCCCAACTGGAAATGGAGGGCAAATTGAGGCCTTCGGGTTGGGTTGGGGTGGTTTGGTGGGTGGTGACTGGCAGCCTACCGTCTCAAAGATCCCCCCCAAACTCTCAAACGGTCGGGAGAGACCCCCGGGCTCCTCCCCGAGCCCCGCGGGCCTGCTCTTTTTTCTCCCCGTCGACCACGACTCGGCTGGATGCCTCGACAGCCTCGCATGGCCACCGAGACCGGGCCCCGGACATGGAGGGGAGCCGGGCTGCGTGGGCAGCCGACCACCAAAGAATACGGAGACCACCAAATTGGGCGCCCGAGTTATCCAGGGTAACTCGGGTCCGGGGTAACTCGGGTTTGGATTCCCGAAAAAGGACCCCGAATTACCCCTGACCCGAGTTACCCCTGATGATTCGGGGCTCTGGACGCCCGAGTTATCCGGGGTAACTCGGGTCCGGGGTAACTCGGGTTTGGATTCCCGAAAAACGAACCCGAGTTATCCCTGACCCCAGTTACCCCTGATGATTCGGGGCTCTGACCAAAGAATACGGAGTACGAGCCCCGCGGGTCTGCGATCCAGGCGGCACGGGCCGGCCCC
Source organism: Prorocentrum cordatum (assembly GCA_963575745.1). Lineage (NCBI taxonomy): Eukaryota > Dinophyceae > Prorocentrales > Prorocentraceae > Prorocentrum > Prorocentrum cordatum. Next base: position 142,453 of record CAUYUJ010001214.1, read on the forward strand.
CCGCCGGCGCGCCTGGATCTTCGGCAGGAGCGCCAGCGCTCTGGGAGCGAACCTCGACGGGGCGGCGTCCACGCGGGGCGGTAGGGGATGGGAGGCACACGGGGGGGTTGGGGTGGGCAATCCTCCTGCCTCCGCCTCCTTCCTCCTCCTCCTCCTCCTCCTCCTCCTCCTATCCTCCTCCTCCTCCTCCTCCTCCTCCTCCTCCCTCCTCTCCTCCCCTCCCTCCCTCCTCCCTCCTCCCTCCCTCCCTCCCTCCCTCCCTTCCCCCCTCCCCTTCCTCCCTCCTCCTCCCTCCTCCCTCTCCTTCCTCCCCCTCCTCATCCCTCCTCCCTCCTCGTTCCTCCCTCCTCGTTCCTCCCTCCTCCTCGTCCTCCTCTTCCTCCTCCTCCTCCTCCTCCTTCTCTTCCTCCTGGGGGGGAGGGTTGCGAACTCAATCGTGTCCGTTTCGTTTCCGTAAGTGCGAGACGAGTGTCATTTGCAGCTATCCGTAATCATGGTGGCTTAGGGGCCCCTTGAGCCGCCTTTTGGGCGGTCAGACGCATTACTTGCTGGTTCCAGAGAGCCAGCCAGATTATCGAGATTGAATATCAGAATATTCAGACAAAGAGATTTCCCTGGGACAGATTCGAGGGCTGGCTATCTGGAGAATACCCGGACTGCGTGCAGACCAACGCTTGCGGCGAGGAGAGATATACATCTTTGGCTTCGCGCGTGCTGAGGTAAAAGAGAGCTTGAGATCCACGGACCTAGAGAGAGTTGACGACATTGCATCAACACTTATTCAGAGACACCTATCGGTGAACCTGCATTGGTAGCGGAGCCGGTTGGCTCCATACCTGGACAGCCGGCAAAGATGGGAGAATCTCGAGACGACGGCAAGAAGGCACCTACGTGGGATGGAGACGTCACCAGATTCCAGGAGTATCGAGAGCGTGTGAAATGGTATGTGGCTGGTCTTTCACATCGAGACAAACAAGTGGCAGGAGCGAGACTGGCGGCAGCTCTCACAGGAGAAGCATGGAAGGCGCTCGAAGAGGTTTCAGATGAAGGACGAGAGCTGCTGGAAAAGACTGGAGGCCACAAGATCCTTTTAGAGTTCCTGGACGAGACGCTCATGGACGAACCCATACCGGAGGCCGCGAAGTACTTGAAGGAATACTTGTTCACGCTGCGACGGAGGAACAACGAGGGCATGAAGGCCTACGCTCAGAGGAGCAGGATCGTCGCAGATAAGTTGGACCAGAGCTCAGGCGAATTGACGAGAAGGACACTACGACAGAGATCAACTTAGCCAAGAAGATGCGGCCCGAGGAGAAGACAGAGTCCGTGACGCTGGAGTCCACTCGCGAACGAGAAGGCCCCGAAGGCGAAGATGAAGGCGCAGAGGACGACGGCAGCTGGAAGGACGAGAACGACGGCTACTGGAAGGGTAGCTGGTGGTATGGCAGCAGCTGGTGGTCGAGTTCACCGACGGGGTCAGCTGGCAGGACTTGGCCACAGGCGACGACATCGCTGAAGGCACACAAGAAGGTGACGCTGAAGGAAAAGGCTACGGATGCGCTGTGCTCACTGATGGCACGTTTCGACCTGGAGGATGACGATACCGACATCAAGGCGCTGAAGGAGGTGGCGACAGAGGCGCGCGAGACGCTGATCCCGTCGGTGATGGCGGGCTGGCTGCTACTACAACGAGCCGGACTGAATGCTCAAGAGCGCGCGGGAGTCCTGTCGTCAGCCAAGAACTCGCTGAATCTGAAGAACATCGAGGCAGCGCTGCGGGACCAGTGGGCAGACGTGGACCTGAAGGAGCACGACGCGCACAACAAGAAGAGAGACATATTCCCGCACAAACCTGGCCGTGGACGAGCACTAGGAGTGTTTGGAGAAGATGAAGATGATCAAGAGGAGGCTCCAGACGACTACGACCCGGAAGACGACTACGAAGCCTACGCGGAGTTCGACTGGGACGAGGACGAACTCGACCTCGAAGGTCTGGACGAGGAGGAACGCGCGGAGGCAGAGGAGGCACTGGCGGTCATCGCCGGAGCCAAGAAGGACGTCAAGAACCAGAAGAGGACGCTGGCACAAGCGCGGGCCGTGGTGAAAGATATCAAGCAAAGCCGAGGGTTCTTTCAGGAGGGCAAGGGCAAGGGCAAGAAAGGCGGCAAGGGCCAAGGAGGGCCGTGCTTCATCTGTAGCGGACCGCACAGGAAGGCCGACTGCCCGAAGAACCCGGAGAATCGAAACAAGGAGCAGCCACGCGGACGAGCATCTCAGGTTGGAGCGTTGGCGTTCAGCTTCGCGAACTGGGAGGCCAACGACGACGAGCTCGAGGAGAGCGACCTGAAGATGTAAAACAGGGCTAGGATCGGGATAAATTGCTCCAGAGCGTTCCGGAACGCTCTCAGAGCGTTCCGGAACGCTCTGGAGCGGCCGCGGCGCCCAATACATCCTCCAAACCCGCCGATTCTCAGAGATTTCGAGTTATCCCGATCCGATTTTGTCCCGATCTTCGCGTCGTTTGGAGATGGCCTACACGGAGTTCGAGGTGGAGCACGCGCTGGCCGGTCTCGCGGACGAGACGGAGGGGCGCATGGTGCTCGACAGCGGAGCGACGAAGACGTTCGGGTCGATCGTGGCGCTCGAGAAGATCATCGAGAAGCAGCAGCAGGCAGGAATCGACACGAGCAACGTGAAGTGGGATGCACAGAGACATACTAATACTACGTGTCCGCCTTGGAGGCGCGCGTCCGACCCGAACATATAGTATACCCATCTTGTAGTATATCGTTTCCCGAGCGGTGTGGCCAGAAAGCGCCCGCCACGACGCATATACTATAAGATTTCTCGGTGCGCGCGTCGCCCCTGGGGGGGCGACGCACATATAGTATAAGTATGTTGGGGTGTTGCCGATGACAGATCGACCGAAGTTCGGGTTCGCTAACGGCGACGCGGAGCAGTGTTCGTGCCGGACGAACCTCCCGCTGCAGGCGAACGGCAATCTGGGTAGCGTGTCGGGGCTACGCGCTGAACACCAAGGGGGACCGCTACGTGCCGTTGCTGGGGTCAGTGGATTTCTTGAAGCGTGCTGGAGCGATCATCGACTTCGAGACGGGGATCGCCTGCTTCAACAATATCACGAAGAACAAGGTGGCGAAGCTCAAGCGGATCTCGACGGGACATCTGTGCATCGACATGACGAAGGACCTCTACGACGCGAAGGTGAACTACACTGACAGGGAGGACTTCAAGCAGAAGCTCGAGGATTTACAGCAGGCTCTCGGCACTGCGAGGGTCGCGGCGGCCGATCCAGCCGCGAACCCTGAATAGGGACAGCGCCCCTCCTTCTGCGGTGCTGGTTTTAGGAAAACAAAGCCAGCATCACGTCACTGGATTGGAGGACCTACCAGGACAGTGGGAGCAGAGGAGGGGACCGAGAGCAAGAGGGTACCGTTTGAGACTTCCGAGGATGTGAATTTCATTACAGAAACCACTGAGGATTTCGTGGGCACGGGTTTGGAAATGAGACCGACGAGTTCCGAGCGGGAACGGGTTTCGAGTACATGTGCGAGTCCGACACGAACGACAGCTCGATCAAGGACTGCGAGTACTTCGACCCGATTTCGAAGACTTTCGGCGATCCAGACCACACCGACACGATCGAAGTACGTGACTACCGATACGTGTGAGACTTCTTTCAGGGGATCTCAGAGGCCTGAGAGTGTCTCGAATGGGTTCGAGAAGACACCAAAGCCCCCAGAGATAAAAGTAACTGATGTCCTACACGAGAAATGCAAAGTACCTCAGATAATCATGAATGATGGTGGCGGTGATGCTGATTGCGATCCGCAACGTGGTGGCTCAAGATCCAGGTTTCAATGGATCAACGCCAAACGGGTCAAGGCCATCAGGGACGATGCCCGGGGCGGCAGCGGCGGCTTCGACGCCCGCAGCCGACGTCCCGATCGACAGCAACAAGCACCGCAACATCAAGAAGGACCAATGCCTCGACGGTGGTTCAGGACATCGGAGGGGCAGTGGAGACCGACAGCGACGACAGACCGATCCAGAGCGATGGGGCAAGCGGACCATCGGCGAATGGATGACACTGGATCGTCGGGACCTACGACTGGACTGGGACAGAGCGGAGGCTGCCAACGAGAAAGACGATCGCTACACGGGCAAGCCCTGCTACGGCGAGCACGACACGACACACCCGCTGGCGAGGCACGCCAACGGATACAAGGTGAGCTACAAGTGCGTGAGATGCGAGCTGGTCATGCTGCACATCCCGAAGCACGGGGCGACGGGCAGGCACAGGCAGAAGGGAGCTCTGGGACCGACCGTGGGAAAGATCAAGATCGAAGAAGTGACGAAGGAGAAGGTCACCAAGGAGAAGGCGACGTCGGAGAGAGAGAGCCGGACCACGATCGAAGAGGTGTCTTCGGAGGACTCATTCGAGAAGGCCGGAGAATCAGAGGAGGAGGAGACGCCGTACCCGAGCACCGATCAGATGAGCAAGGCCGACATGATGTTCGACCAGATGCGCGACAGCACCAAGCGGAGGACGGACCCACCGACTCGCAGGAAGAAGAGGGAGTCTCCCCAGGCTGGGGAGCCTGTGGGTCCTTGAGAACCGACCTAGACGTCCCCTCAGGGGACGACGACGTCATCACGTTCGGGATTGACGTCGAGTACCACAAGGAGGAGATTAACCTGAAGGACTACAGCTGGGTGCTAGAGCAGGTGACAGAAGCTGGGATGGCGACAGACCTCTACGTGAAACAGCTGATCGAGTTCTGCACGGAGGAGGACAGCCAGCTCGGGAAGGTCGCGGAGGAACGCGAGGACGCCGAGATCATCAGGATCACGCGGAAGGACGCGGATCTCAGCACGAAACATGGACTGGAGATGGCCAAGAACCTGGCGGTGAAAAGCCCTGGAGCAGACATCTGGGGAAGCCTACCGTGCACAGCCGTCAGCGCGCTTCACCACGGTTACATCGGCAGACAGGATGGCCAGTACTGGAAGAAGCTCGAAGCACGAAAGAAGAACCTTAAGAGCATTGTGAATCACTTCATGGAAGTGAGCAGGATTGTCAAGGACAATGGCGGGGACGTGCACTTCGAGTGGCCACGTAACTGCCATGGCTGGAAGTACTTCCCGGAGCTGATAGAGTTCTTTGGTGAGATTGGCATGGAGAAGGTGAACTTCGACGGGTGCCAGGTCGGGGTGGTCAACACCAAGGGCGAGCCGATATACAAACCGTGGACGCTGTGGACCAGCAGGAAGAAGCTCGCAACGGCCCTGAGTGGCAAACGCTGCCCAGATCCCCAAGGACACGGACATGCAGAATGCCGTGGGAAGGATGCTACACTATCGGGCAAATACCCCGCACGAATGGCAAGAATCATCTGGCGGAATATCGTGGAACCGCCGAAGCTGATGGGCATGATCGAGGAGCTGAGACAGGAGGAAGCCCTGGCGAACGACAACAAGGAGATGTTCGACCATGAGAGGGAGCTAGAGCTGACAAGCGACGAGCAACAACAATGGAACGACCTGCCAGCGCTGAAGCAGAATGAGTTAATGAAAGCAGCGATGCGGCTGCATCGGAATACTGGACATCGACCACAGAGGGTGATGATCAGGATCCTGCGAAGACGTGGGGCTTCAGCGACGACAATCGCAGCCGTGAAGCAGATCAAGTGCAGCTCGTGCATTGAGAATCAGATACCAAGACCGAGACCAGCAGCGGTACTCGAGCCAGCTCGAGATCTATGGCAGGTGGTCGGCATCGACGTGAAGGAGATCCTAGGCAACGACCAGATCATGCGGAAGTACCTTGTGATCGGGGACGAGGCGAGTAAGCTGACGCTGGCGGTCAAGATCTTCTCAATACCCGCTCAGGAGTCGAGGAACTGCACCGCCAAGGAGCTGCTGGATGCGTTCAGAGGACATTGGTCAGATCGGTATGGCATGCCAAGCGTACTGAGGCTCGATCCGGAAGGAGCATTCGTGTCACACGAGTTCTATGACAATATTGCAGGTGAAGGAATGCAGGTGGATCCGTGTGCCACCCAGGCTCACTGGCAGAATGGCATCGCGGAGCGTGCAATCAAGACGGTGTTCGAGCGCGCCAAGGCCATGCATCGTGATCATGAGACCGACCTGGAGGCAGCTATACATGCGGCGGTGGAGGCACATAACACGGTCGAGAGAGTCGATGGATACAGTCCGAGTCAATGGGCCTTCGGACGAGACAAGAACTGGTCAGGGACTCTCAAGAAGGAGGATCACCTGGACGTCGTGAAGTGCACGAACCAGAGCTACATGGAGAACCTGTCCAAGCGGGTGCTGGCATCAAAGATCATTGGCGAGCGGATTCTCAAGCAGCAGCAGACGAGAGCAGCAGCAGCACGAGATCAACGACCACAACACCTGTATCCTGGGATGCTGGCATGGGCATGGAGATGTGGCAAGCAGGCTAAACAACCAGCACCAGCAGGACCACGACATCATGGGATTGACAAGGGCAGATGGTTTGGACCAGGTACCATCCTCGGGGTGCAGACGACCAAGACAAGCGACGGGACGCTCGTTCAATCCAGAAAGGTATGGGTCGTGATGGGGTCGAGACTGTGGAGGTGTGCACCCGAACAACTACGAGCGGCAAGTCCAAGAGAAGAAGAGATGTTCTTCGAGGAATAGCACACACCCTGGACATTCGTGGAAGGACTGGAGAGTCTCAACAAGGGGGAGGTGATTTCCGTGGACAAGGAGGACGCGCCGATGAATGAGGAGACCTACACACCGGAGACCACAGCTCGTGCACCAGGAGACGGAGACAAGGAGGACCACTGGGAAGAAGGTGAGTTCGAAGGACGACCTGCACACATCAGAGTACATTTACGACCGAGAGTGGCGTTGTTTACGCCAAGAGGCTCCAGAGCCAAACCGGAAAAGACGACCATGGAAAGGATTACCGTGATCAGGTATGAGGACGGATCCGAGGAGACGGTCAAGGACGACAACTGGAACGTGCATGGGAAGTCTACGAGGTCAATGGGACGACGCTGGACTGGCAGGACCAACCTGTTTCCCATCACGGACAAGCCAGAGGAGATGAAGGTAGACCAGAACGCCAAGGAGGTGATCCATGAGAAGGCGAAGAAGATGGTCGTGGAGCAGGTACCGGAGACCCATGGGGACAATGGGAAAGACCAGCCGTCAATGGATGACATCGAGAGCGAGAAGGTAAAGAACACGAAACAGACAACTGCAGGAGGAGCAGATCTCAAAATACGGATCGTCGAGAAGAGAAAAGTCAAGACCGACCTGTTCGAAAAGACGAAGAGGAGGGTCAGGATGCGGACCAACTTCGGACCAGCACTGAGGAGCTACAGTGCCTTCTTCAATGACAAGATCGCGGACGGTGACCAGATGGACTGGGACAAGCTCGACTGGGAGAACTTCGACGTGGCGGCATGGGCTGCTACGGAGATCCAGGAGGACCTGGAGATCCCGACGGGGATCGACTACATCGAGGTAGCGTTCGAGGCATTCGACGCGAACAATATGAACAAGTTCACGAGGCAGCCGGAGCAGTACATCACCAAGGCGATGAAGAAAGGAAGGTCTGAGGCAAGTGTCAAGCACATGACCGACGAGCAGAAGAGTCTGATGAAGGGGGCGAAGCTGGTCGAGGTGAGAGACTGGATCGCCAACGACGTGCTGGAGAGGTTACCGCCACGCATCAAGCCGAAGTCGTCGGACGTCCTGAAGACGCGCTGGGTACTCACCTGGAAGAAGGACGAAGCGACAGGAGGCAGCCGAGCAAAGGCGAGACTGGTAGTGCTGGGATATCAGGATCCTCGGCTAGGAGAAGAACCAGTGGCATCGCCGACCATGACCAGGAGAGCTCGGAACATGATCTTCCAGCTGACGGCCATGAAGAAGTGGAAGCTGAAGAAGGGGGACGTCAAGGCCGCTTTCCTGCAAGGAAAAGGGATGCCAAACGACACGCCGACCTACATCGAGGCCAACGATGAGCTGGCGGAGGAGTTCGGAGTACCTGGAGGGACAGCGGTGAGACTAAAGAAGGCAGTGTACGGACTATGTCAAGCACCAAAGTCGCGGCACGAGAGCGCGGGCACCCTGATGGAGCAGCTCGGTGGACAACGATGCGTGTCGGACCCGTGCGTCTGGGTTTTCAGCGATGAGAACAACAACGTGTTCGGGGTAGTTGGCACACACATGGACGACTTCCTGATCGCCGGAGATGGTGGAGTTCGATGGCGAGAGATCGAGGTGAAGCTGCAGAAGGCGTTCCGCTGGACTCCATGGGAGGAAAGAAGCTTCAAGCAGACCGGACTGTCGGTCACGCAGACGGCCAGCAGCGAGATCACCATACACCAGAAGGAGTTCATCGACAACATCACCGAGATCAACATCGGACAGGAGCGTCACAAGCAACGGGACCAGAAGCTGACGGATAAGGAGATGACGATGCTTCGGGGGGCACTGGGCGAGATCCAGTGGGTGGCGACGCAGACGATGCCGAAATATCAGGCGCAGTGCTCAATATATCAGAGCAGTGGACCGCCGGCGACAGTGGAGACGCTCTTCGGGATCAACAAGCTGATCAGACAGATGAAGAACGATCACGGCTACAAGCTGAAGTTCGAGAGTTTCGAGGGAGAAGGAGTGGTCGCAGGCTGGAGCGAAGCAGCCTGGGCGAATCGACCAGACGGGCTCTCGACAGGAGGATATGTGATCGGGATTGCGCCAGCGGACATTCTGAACGGCAAGCGGGCCCCAGTTGGCTGGGTTTCGCATCGCAGTGGTAAGCTACAGCGCGTGGCCAGGAGTTCGTTGGCGGCCGAGGTTCAGGCACTGACAGTGACAGAGGACGAGCTTTTCATGGTAAGAATGATGCGGGCCGAGCTGAACGGTTTTGTTTCGGACGTGGCCGCGGGAACCGCGAGCGAGAGCAAGACGGCAAAGCCGATGCTGGAGGGCGTGAAGCAGGTGCGATCGTGCCTGCGCGTGGACGCTAAGAGCATCTACGACTGTCTGGCCAAGCAGGTGCAGATGCAGAGCCTGGCCGAGAAGCGGACGGCGCTCGAGCTGATGGCCTTCGAGAAGTGCATCAACGAGACAGAGTTGATTGCGCGGCGGTGCCACTCCGAGGCCAACCTGGCCGACAGCTTGACAAAGACGACAGCTACAGGGCCCATCGACCTGTACATGAAGACGTGGAGCTGGGCACTGGTAGACGACGACGAGCAGCTCAGTGCCAAGAAGCGTAAGGAGCGCGGGATGAGCAGGTTCGAGAACAACAAGGATATCTCTGGCCTCATCAAGATGGCATGCATGAAAGTGGGAGTGTCGTTACCAGATGCAGCAGATGGTGATGACAATGATGACGATAACATGATAGTGAGTGAGCCTACATCCCATGGCTGACACCGCTGTGCTGCAGTTGCCTGTCCTGTTGCCTGTCTTATGGCCTGTTCTACTGCGTGTTTTATTTTCTGAGACGCACCAGAGCGGGTGCGGACGTTTCGAGGCTCTAAGCCGTTTCCATGGAGTAGCTGCAACAAAGATTTCTGGGGATACGAACTCAATCGTGTCCGTTTCGTTTCCGTAAGTGCGAGACGAGTGTCATTTGCAGCTATCCGTAATCATGGTGGCTTAGGGGCCCCTTGAGCCGCCTTTTGGGCGGTCAGACACATTACTTGCTGGTTCCAGAGAGCCAGCCAGATTATCGAGATTGAATATCAGAATATTCAGACAAAGAGATTTCCCTGGGACAGATTCGAGGGCTGGCTATCTGGAGAATACCCGGACTGCGTGCAGACCAACGCTTGCGGCGAGGAGAGATATACATCTTTGGCTTCGCGCGTGCTGAGGTAAAAAAGAGCTTGAGATCCACGGACCTAGAGAGAGTTGACGACATTGCATCAACACTTATTCAGAGACACCTATCGGTGAACCTGCAAGGGTAGGGCCCAGAGGGGGAGGCGGCTCCAGCTAAAACGTGGACTCTGCCGCAGCACGATGAATACTCATGCCAGACGATGCAGGGAGTTACCAGCCTGGAACATACCCCTATCCCTATGCTGGGCATCGCCCCATCACGATGCCAATCTTAGGGATTCCCTCAGTTTTTGAGGGCGCACCCCTAAGATTGTTATCGCCTTTCGGCGTGTCAATCTTAGGGATAGGGATAAGTTCGAGGCTGGTGAGGGAGGATGGTCGGGGCAGGCGACGGAGGAACTGGAGAACGAGAGACATGAAGCGGATGGGTATCTGTTGAGCCGAGGATATTTCCGTCAGGGATGCTCCAGCCTGAAAACAATACTTCGAACATGGAATCGGTTCTCCCCTCGAAATCGAAAGTCGTTTCCGTGCTTACGAAAGCTGGACTGATATCCGTCACCGCGCTCCCAATGCTGAGCGGTGGTGAATGGACTGATGTAGTGTCCAGTGCCATTTGGTAGAGCCCCTGGAATTTTCGAAGACCCTTCTCCTCGCCGTACCCACTCGCATGCATTGTCCACCGTTGCGAGACTCCCCGGGCGCCCCAAAGCAACCACCGGTCTCCAATACCTCCGAGCTGCCTACAATGACAGCCCAGGCAGCCACCGAGACGGCCAAGATGGTCTTACAGATGTTCAGGGGCCCGACAAACATTGACGATTTCCCCCCAAGGGCCCGAGAACGTCAAACGACTCCAAGAAGCTCTCCGGGCCCCCGAAAGCGACACACGCGCATCCATCCACACCGTAGGGTCGCGCATGATACATCCCCAAGCCGACGGTTTTTCTCTTGCACTGGAAACCGTAGATCCAATTGGTTTCCATTATGTATGCGTGTGTGCAAGAGTCTCGCGGATCCCATTTATTTATCTCTTGAATATTTTGGGGGGCGTGAAAGCTTCGTGGATCCCATTCTCGTGCTGAAGGAAATGTGCAATGATAACAAGTGATACGGTGGGCCCACAGAAGGTCGGATCCACTAAGCCGTGGATCTGCAGACCAATGCTATGATTCTAAAGGGGAAGGGCTTCCCTGCCCGTCGACAAGTCGGTCGATCGTCGTCGTCGGCTGGTCGGTCAGTCGGTCGATCGTAGAAATCGTCGGTCGGTCGGCCAGGCCAGCCAGCTGGCTGGTCGGTCGGTTGGCGCGGCGGTCGGTCGGTCGGTCGGTCGGTCGGTCGGTCGGTCCGTCGTCGTCGCCGTCGTCTTGGTCGGTCGGTCGGTCGGTTGGTATTAGCTGTCGGGCGGTCTGTCCGTCGTTTTCTGGGGTGCCGGCGTGCGCCGAAGCGCGCCCTGCACGGGCTGCCAGTGCGCTGCCTGTTCGCACAGCTACTTCTCACAAGCTTCTCCCGCAACCACTTCTCACAAACTTCTCACAATCACTTATCACATCCAACTCTCGCAGAACATTATCACATGTTGGCGTCATCCGAACAGCGTTTCGAGCGGAAAGTTTTTCGGCATGCGTAAATTTGAAATCAGCACGTGGAACCCCCCAAATGAGTCTGTGTAGTCTAGGGGGCTCAGTGTGTGCGGTGCAGCCTGTAAGATGGAGTATGCGTGGTGCAACTGGTGGGGGTTGGAATCCCGTGTACAACCGACCGCGCAGCCCACCGCGCAACTCCGCAACGCACAACCTATTGGCAACCCACCGCGCAATCCACAGCAGAAGCCGCCGAACAGTCCAGCAACGGCTGGGTGGATCCTGGTGCATCCGGCCAACTGCTGACTGGAGAAGCCAAAAGACACTGATACCGGCACTCCCCGGACTTTTCCCTAGGTGCGATTTGACCAAAATTTTAAGGCGAACCCAGCCGTGGCGACGAGGGGCAGATGTTTAAAGAGACCTTATACGGCGAAAGCGGGGCAAAGGGAGCGGTATCGGTACATGTTCCACTTCTGGCTTCCTGCGCAACCCACCGCGCAGCCTGGCAGCGGCCGGATCCCAGCAGCAGTGGGCCAGGTGCCTACCGCGCAGCTCGCCACGCAAAGTGAACACGTACCACAACTTTTACGTATCCAGACGTCTCTGCGACAATCTCGTCCACCCTCTAAGGTGCAAACCTTTGGCGTCGGCGGCGAGGCAGGGGTCGCCTGCGCTAGCGGAAAAACCGAAACGGGGGTGCCGTTAGAGCTGATTGTGTCACCATGTAGGATAGGGAAGAGGCGAAGGAAGCGGCCAAAAGAGCCGAGGGTGCAAACACGGTCTCGGGGTGGCGTCGCGCCCCCCGACGCCCACGCGAAGAATGATGCGGGCCCTGAAGTGCTCACGCTGTGAAAAACACGACGGCACATGTCGTGCCGTTTTCGGCCCCTGGGGGCTTTCACCGGGCTCCGGGACCGTCAACAAAAACTCCTCGGGATGAAAAGCCGGCCCTGGGGAAAGGGTCGGGACTGCTCGGGAACCCCTACTGGAAATCAAGACATCGTATGTCTGGGGGTGAATCTGAGAATCGCACGATCAGGACGGCATCTGTAGCAGGATCATGGGGGCTGGGCTATAGACAGCAATCGCCGCAACCACTTCTGCATCCCACTTGAATTCATGGGGCGTTACATATAGAGAAGTTCACTGGGGGCACGTACTGGCAGAGTGGAATCGTAATTGAGGCATTGGCTGCAGTTCACAGAGCCCGATCCCGTAGCAGCCGAGAACCGACGGCTACTCTCGGTGACCCAGACCTGCTCCGCATTGGTCACCTCGGCTCACGACGGTGACGGCAAAAACGGTGATGACAGACGCTGCGCACCCTTGGGTGTCTACTGTCCGTTTGCAACAGGCACGCGATTAGCAATTTTGCTATACGAAATATTTGGGCACAATCTTTGTCGATCTTTGAAGATCCGAGAATGCCCCAGGGCTTTTGTGGGCCCCGAAGGCCGTCGGAGGGATCAGTAATCCCACCGGCCCTCTGGGCGAAGGTGGTTTAAGGAGTTTCCTTTTCCACCCCCCTTTTTCCCCTTCGAGGAAAGGCTTACTCTTCCCCCCAACACCCTCCCCTGGACCTGGCTGGGGGTTCCGCGAGGTGTCAGGGCGTCCAAAACGGCCTCGACGAGGAAACCCAACTCATTGGTTTAAGTGAAATGTTGGCCCCATTTTGGCCTCTGGGGGGGGGGGGGGGGGGGCGCGAATTGCGACCATCCCCTTCCTTGATCGATGTCCTCCAAGATGGCCCCAAGAAGCGTCCAGGAGGCCCCAATGGGGCCCCAAGATGGCCCCAAGATGGCCCCCAAAAGGCCCACAGGAGGCCCCCACGAGGACCCCAAGTGGCCCCAAGAGGACCCCCCGAGTCACCCAAAACGCCCAAGAGCCCCCCAGGACCGCCAAGAGACCCCCAAGACGTCCCAAGAAACCGCCAACATAAACCCAAGAAGTGTCCCAAGAGGCTCCGAAAAACATCCGAAGAGACCTCTTGCCCTTTTGGTTGCCCTCCTCCTCCTGCTCCTCCTTCCTCCTGCTGTTCCTTCTCTTCTTCCTCTCTGGATGGGCTGGTGGGGGTACTTTGTGGTCCGCGGGCGCGCGAAACGAGTCGAACGCCGAGCCTGCTACGGCGGGCCGCGACGGTAACGAAGATAAAAACAGTGAGCGGCAGCACGCTACGGGCCGCGAGCCGACCAGGCATTGGGCGGCAGAAAAGCGCGCCGAACACGAAGACCTTGCACAAGAGCGTGGCGAACACAGAATGCCCGAAGAGCATGACAGTAAACGCGTAGTGAATAGTTTACCGATGAGACGAACTCCATAATGTCAGCGAAGAAGACGCAGCCAAAATGGCGCGGAGGACCGTGGCCAAGAAGGAGGCAATGCAGATGGCCTCGATATTGGAGCCTGAGAACGGTGACCCAGTAGCAAGTTCGAGCCGCCTTGCCGCGCAGGTGGACCTTCAATCGTCAACCGCCAAGCCCCGAGCGCGATCCAGCCAACCAACCTGGCAAGTGAAGGCGACCACAGGTGGAGCCCGGGCGCACCCAACTCCAAGGATCCTTATCGTACAGATAAGACTTCAGAGCCGTAGGAAGACACCTTGCGATTCACGTGCGCGGGCCAGAGGGCGACGGAGGAACCAGGTGACCGTGTGGCGGCACAATCAGTAGCCAAACCAAACATCCCAGGCCTTGCCGTACCGGTGGGCTTCAGGTGGGCACCCAGAGCCCCGCGCGATCCAAAAGCTGGACCGCACCAGGCCCGTGCAAGTGAACGCGACCACAAGTGAGAGCCCAGGCATACCCGCCGCCAAGAATACCTAGTCGTACAAGTAGGACTTCAACGACGTGGGATGACACCTTGCGACTCACGCGCGCGGGCCCGAGGGCGATGGGAGCACAGGAACCGTGCGAGTGAGCGCCGTCCGTCGGGTAGCCCGAGGACGGAGGGCTGGTGGGGATACGCGAAGCGTCTAGAACTTCCGTTGGGCACCTGCTGGCAAGGCGATTCTCGCTGGCCCTCCCCTGGCACGGCCCTGACGAGCTCACCGCCAAGAGAACAGGAACTGGGAGCTGGCCGAACGCGAAACGGTTAATCTCGAAATCCGTAGAGGCGTCAGTGAGATGGGATGGACAACGTTTCCGAAAACCGAGCAACGATCTAAAACCAGATGCGTGCATCTGGATGGCCTGTCGCAAGGAGCGGATCCAAACAATATCCTGGCGAAAGACCCAATCATATGCTTTTTTCCCCAACCATCCTGTGGTGTTGGGTCCTCGTTTTGAAGAGACGGTGCCCCGCGTCTCTCCTCCTCTCCTCCTCCTCCCCCTCCTCCTCCTCCTCCTCCTCCTCCTCCTCCTCCTCCTCCTCCTCCTCTCATCATCAGCATCATCATCATCGTCATCGTCACCGTCATCATCAGCATCATCATCATCGTTCTTATCACCATCGTCGTCATCATCATCGCCGTCTCCATCATGGCCACACGTTTCGTGGACCCATAGTGAGCTCCACCGAAGGCCCCAGTGGCAAGGTCCGCATGCGGTTCCACCTCCATTTCGGCGCACCCCTCACACGTTCCGTGGCCCCATAGGGAGCTCCACCGAAGGCCCAAGTGTCAGGGTCCGCATGCGGTTCCACCTCCATTTCGGCGCACCCCTCACACGTTTCGTGGCCCCATAGGGAGCTCCACCGAAGGCCCAAGTGTCAGGGTCCGCATGCGGTTCCACCTCCATTTCGGCGCACCCCTCACACGTTTCGTGGCCCCATAGGGAGCTCCACCGAAGGCCCAAGTGTCAGGGTCCGCATGCGGTTCCACCTCCATTTCGGCGCACCCCTCACACGTTTCGTGGCCCCATAGGGAGCTCCACCGAAGGCCCAAGTGTCAGGGTCCGCATGCGGTTCCACCTCCATTTCGGCGCACCCCTCACACGTTTCGTGGCCCCATAGGGAGCTCCACCGAAGGCCCAAGTGTCAGGGTCCGCATGCAGGTCCACCCCTCACACGTTTCGTGGCCCCTCCACCGAAGGCCTGTCAGGGTCCGCATGCGGTTCCACCTCCATTTCGGCGCACCCCTCACACGTTTCGTGGCCCCATAGGGAGCTCCACCGAAGGCCCAAGTGTCAGGGTCCGCATGCGGTTCCACCTCCATTTCGGCGCACCCCTCACACGTTTCGTGGCCCCATAGGGAGCTCCACCGAAGGCCCAAGTGTCAGGGTCCGCATGCGGTTCCACCTCCATTTCGGCGCACCCCTCACACGTTTCGTGGCCCCATAGGGAGCTCCACCGAAGGCCCAAGTGTCAGGGTCCGCATGCGGTTCCACCTCCATTTCGGCGCACCCCTCACACGTTCGTGGCCCCATAGGGAGCTCCACCTGAGGCCCAGTGGCAGGGTCCGCATGCACCTCCATTTCGGCGCACCCCTCACACGTTTCGTGGCCCCATAGGGAGCTCCGCCTAAGGCCTAAGTGGCAGGGTCCGCATGCAGTTCCACTTCCATTTCGGCGCACCCCTCACACGTTTCGTGGCGTCATAGGGAGCCCCGCCTAAGGCCCAAGTGGCACGGTCCGCATGCAGTTCCACCTCCATTTCGGCACACCCCTCACACGTTTCGTGGCCCCATAGAGAGCTCCGCCTAAGGCCCAAGTGGCAGGGTCCGCATGCAGTTCCACCTCCATTTCGGCGCACCCCTCACACGTTTCGCGGCCCCATAGGGAGCTCCACCGAGGGCGCCAATGGCAGGGTCCGCATGCAGTTCCACCTCCATTTCGGCGCACCCCTCACACGTTTCGCGGCCCCACAGGGTGCTCCACCGAAGGCCCCAGTGGCAGGGTCCGCATGCAGTTCCACCTCCATTTGGCGCACCTCTCACACGCTTCGTGGCCCCATCGGGTGTTCCACCAACGACGATACTTACAACGGCGGCATTCGGAATTGCGTATGGTTGGGCCCTTCGCCAGGATAATTTGTAAAAAACACGCAATTGTTGGTATCGTCTTCGGTGGAGCTCCCCGTGGGGCCACGAAGCGTGTGATGAGGTGCGCCAACATGGGTGCGGTTGTGTCATGCGATTGCAGCCACTGGGGCCTGCGGTGGAGCTCCCTATGGCGCCACGAAACGTGTGATGGGGTGTGCCGACATGGGTGCGGCGCTGCCATGCGAGCGCAACCACTAGGGCCTGCGGTGGGGTTCTCTATGGGGCCACGAAGCGTGTGATGGGCTGTGCCGAAATGGGTGCGGCGCTGCCATGCGAGATCAGCCAGTGGGGCCTTCGGTGGAGCTCCCTATGGGGCCACGAGGCGTGTGAGGGGTGTGCCGAAATGGGTGCGGCGCTGCCATGCGAGCACAGACACTGGGGCCCTCGGTGGAGTTCTCTATGTGGGGCCATGAGCCATGTGAGGGGTGCGCCGAAATGGGTGCGGCGCTGCCGCTCGAGCGCAGCCACTGGGGCCTGCGGTGGAGCCCCCTTATGGGGCCACGAAGCGTGTGAGGGCTGTGCCGAAATGGGTGCGGCGCTGCCGTGCGAGCGCAGCCACTGGGGCCCTCGGTGGAGCTCCCTGTGCGGCCACGAAGCGTGTGAGGGGTGCGCCGAAATGGGCGCGGCGCTGCCATGCGAGCGCAGCCACTGGGGCCTTCGGTGGAGCTCTCTATGGGGCCACGAAGCGGGTGAGGGGTGCGCCGAAATGGGTGCGGCGCTGCTGTGCGAGCGCAGCCACTGGGGCCCTCGGTGGAGCTCTCTATGGGGCCACGAAGCGTGTGAGGGGTGTCCGAAATGGGCGCGGCGCTGCCATGCGAACGCAGCCACTGGGGCCCTCGGTGGAGCTCCCTATGGGGCCACGAAGCGTGGGAGGGCTGCAAAAGTGGGGGAGCAGAGGAGGAGGAGGGGGAGGATGGGAGGAGGGAGGGGCAGCGGTAGGAAGGAGTGAGACGCGGGGTGCTGTCTCTTCTAAACGAAGACCCAACACCACAGGATGGTTGGGAATTATCCAGGCGAAGGACCCAACCACAGGCAGGTTTGGGTGTCGCAGGTGTGAGTATCGTCTGCGATGGAGCTCCCTATAGGGCCACGAAGCGTGTGAAAGATGTGCTGAAACGGGGATAGAACCACATGCGAACCCTGCCACTGGGGCCTTCGGTGGAGCTCTCTATGGGGCCACGAAGCGTGTGAGGGATGTGCCGGAATAAAAATATAATCGCATGCGAACCCTGCTCCTGGAGCCTTCGGTGGAGTTCTCTATGAGGCCACGAAACGTGTGAGGGGCGTGCCGAAATGTAGGTGGAACCGCATGCGAACACTGCCACTGGGGAAATAGGCTGAGTTCCCTTTGGGGCCACGAAGCGTGTGATGGGGTATACTGACATTAGGGGTGGAACCGTATGCGAACTCTGCCACTGAGACCTTCGGAGGAGCTCCCTACGGGGCCACGAAACGTGTGAAAGGTCTAGCGAGATTCAGGGTCGGCGGACCTCCCTATGGGGCCGCGAAACGTGTGAGGGGTGTGCCGAAATGGGGGGTGGAACCGCATGCTAACCCTGCCACTGGGGCCTTCGGCGGAGCTCCCTATGGGGCCACGACATGTGTCCCTGGCGCTGCTTGGCATAACCACTTCGTGGCGAGACAGCACGGAGTCAAGACCAAGGAACCAAGGAACCCAGACCAAAACTAACCACGCACGCAACCGAGGCCTGGGATACCGGGAACCACGATTGCCAGCGCGCACAATGGGGTAGGGGGAGGGAGGAATGCTTCTTATAAGGAGGCTGCAGGCGCTGGCCCTTCATCTGTAGACAAGGCCCGCGCCTTCTGAGAAGCAGGGGCGCTTCTGAGCAACCCTCCCCCCTCCCCCTACCCGCATGGAGCCGCATGCGAACACTGCCATTGAGACCTTCGGTGGAGCCCTTTATGGGGCCACGAAACGTGTGAGGGGTGTGCCGACGAGGGGGTGGAACCGCATGCGAACCCTGCCATTGAGACCTTCGGTGGAGCTCCCTACGGGGCCACGAAACGTATGAGGGGTGTGCCGACAAGGGGGTGGAACCGCATGCGAGCCCTGCCATTGGGGCCTTCGGTGGAACGCTCTATGAGGCCACGAAACGTGTGAGGGGTATGCCGAAATGAGGGTGGAACCGCATGCGAGCCCTGCCATTGGGGCCTTCGGTGGAACGCTCTATGGGGCCACGAAAAGTGTGAGAGGTATGCCGAAATGAGGGTGGAGTCGCATGCGAACCCTGCCACTGCGGCCTTCGGTGGAGCTTCCTATGAGGCCACGAAAAGTGTGAGGGGTGCGCCGAAATGGGTGCGGCGCTGCCATGCGAGCGCAGCCACTGGGGCCTTCCGTGGAGCTCTCTATGGGGCCACGAAACGTGTGAGGGGTGCGCCGAAATGAGGGTGAAACCGCATGCGAACCCTGCCACTTGGGGCCTTCGGCGGAGCTCCCTATGGGGCCACGACATGTGTCCCTGGCGCTGCTTGGCATAACCACTTCGTGGCGAGACAGCACGGAGTCAAGACCAAGGAACCAAGGAACCCAGACCAAAACTAACCACGCACGCAACCGAGGCCTGGGATACCGGGAACCACGATTGCCAGCGCGCACAATGGGGTAGGGACCACATCGGTGGAGCTCCCTATGGGGCCAGGAACTGTGTGATGGGTGCGCCGAAATGAAGGTGGAACTGCATGCGAACCCTGTCACTGCGGCCTTCGGTAGAGCTCCCTGTGGGGCCAGGAACCGTGTGACGGGTGTGCCGAAATGAGGGTGGAACCGCATGCGAACCCTGCCACTGCGGCCTTCGGTGGAGCTCCCTATGGGGTCACGAAGCGTGCGAGGGGTGTGCCGAATGGGAGGAGGGGGAGGAGGAGTAAGTGAGGAGTGGACGCGGGGCGCTGTCTTTTCAAAACGACAACCTAACACTACAGGATGGCTGGGAACAATCGAAGTCACATCAACGGCGCACTCGAGCACGTCGAACAATCGTGTCCCATCTACTCCAAGCCCCTCCGCTCTAACAAAGGCCGGTCATGAGGCAGGAGTTCCCGTCCCTCCCTCTGATTGTTTTTTGTTCTCTCTCTCTCTCTCTCTTCCTCTCCATCTCACTGTCTGATACAGCCTCTTCTCTGTCAACACGAATTATGTTATCTCTCTTCTTCCGTCTCTCTCCTCCCTTCTCTCATTGTATACTTGCCTGCCTGCCTGCCTCTCTCTCTCTGCGTCTATGGTAACTATAGACGTGTGCATGTACACACAACTATTTGTATGTGTATGCCTCAGCATCTATATATATATATGTATATATACATACACATGTAGCTGCACACACACACACACACACACACACGTCACTCTCCTTTTACCGATTCCTCTCTATCTCTATCTCCCTCTCCCATCTCCCTCTCTCCCTCTCTGCTCCCCTCCCCCTCTCTCTATCTCTCTGTGTTTTTGCTTCTCTCGCTCAATAATTGTTGTTGCTCTTTCTCTCTCTCTCTCTCTTTCTCTCCCTTTATCTTCCCTTCTTCTTTTTCTCTTTTCTTCTCTACCCTTATCTATCGTACCTTCTCTGCTGCTCTCTTCTCTTCTCTTTCCACTCTTTCGCACGTTCGATCGTTTTCCCCAAATAGGCTTGCCTAGTGGGTTCATGCTTGTTTACAAAGAATACGCCCATTCCGAAGCTCCACATCAGAGGCTGCGCTCGGCCTTCCTCGGGTTCCTCGGTCCTGGATTCCTCGGGTCTTCCTCGGGCATTCCGTGAGTTCCTCGGTCTTGGGTTCTTCGGGCCTTATTCAGGTTCCTCGGCCTCGGGTTGCAATGCCGAGCACTTCCAAGCAACGACAAGTAATGCTAAGCGAAATGGTAAGTCACGACAAGCAACGACAATCGATGACAAGCAATGCCAATCGATGTCAAGCAACGCCAAGCAACGCCGAGCCACGTCAAGCAATGCCACGCAATGGCAAACAATTCCAAGCAACGCCAAGCAACGCCAAAAAACGCCAAACAATGCACTCCCTCAGAACTACTTTGAATTGCAGTGGAAAACAGAAGGCCTCTAACTGGGACCCCGCCAGGGTCAAATGTTTGTGTCGTTCTCTCTCTCTCTCTCTCTCTCTTCATTATCCTCTCTTTCTCCTCTCTGTATGTATCCCCCCTCTCTCTCTTTCTCTCATCTCTTTACCTCCCCCCCTCTCTCTCTCTCTCTCTCTCTCTCTCCTCTCTTTGCCTCCCCCTCTCTGTTTGTTTCTATTTCTATCTCTGTCTCCGTCTCTGTCTATGCCTGCCTGCCTGCCTCTTTGCCTGCCTGTCTGTCTGTCTGTCTAACTGCCTGCCTGTCTGCCTGTCTCTCTCTCATCTCTCTTCCCCAGCTCCTTCTCGTCTCCTTCCCTCCCCGCCTCTCTAAAACAGGGCTAGGATCGGGATAAATCGCTCCAGAGCATTCTGGAGCGCTCTCAGAGCGTTCCGGAACGCTCTGGAGCGGCCGCGGCGCCCAATACATCCTCCAAACCCGCCGATTCTCAGAGATTTCGAGTTATCCCGATCCGATTCTGTCCCGATCTTCGCGTCGTTTTACTCTCCACCTGCCCCTGCCCTCGCCAACCTGGTGCCGCAGCTCCCCTCTGCCCCACCCCCCCTCGCACGCCCCCCTTCCTCGCGGGTGCGCCGAAGCGGGGGGGCCAGGAGGACGGCGGGAGGTGCGCCGCGTGGCCCGGGGGCCGGCTATGATACCCGCACGCCCCGAAGTAGTCTTCTCCCCCCTCGCCATCGCTCGGACGTCCATTCCCCATGCATGATTCGATGTCGGGCCTGTGTTTTTGTTGTCCGATGATCCAGGGCGCTCCTCGATGGTCCTCGCCGACATGACATGCACACGTCCGAGCGATGCCAAGCCCCCTCTTGGACGCACCCGCCCCCCTTCCTCGTCCCCCGGCGTTTTCGCACCACAGCTCGGGCCTCCGGCGGCCACTCGCGACGACCTGGGCATACCCGGGAAGCTCTCGACGAGGCCAGAGACCCTCTGGGAGCCAACGACCACTTCCTTCACCACTTCCCCTGCGACGACGAAAAAGTGATCACCCACCTCGCACGCCCCCTCCTCCCCCAGCACAAGCAACGTCAAAGGGGGATCACCACTACAAACTCGGGGGAGTTCTCTCCACACGCCAGACGCCGTGCCAACGCCGCGAGAAGATGTGGGCTTGCACCGTGTAGCTTGGACCACACAGCTTCCACCACAGACTGTGCATCACATTGCTTGCAAGGTGTAGCTTGCGACGACGTGGGTTTTTTCACCACGTAGCTTTTACCAACGTTTTCACCATATACACTGCCTGGATCAACGCAGCTTCCGCCACATACTTTGTACCACATTCCTTACACTACAAAGCGTGCGACGATGTGGGCTGGAACCACAGCCTTGGAACTATTGTGCGCTCTTCTCGGGCGGAGCCGCACCGGAACCGAACCAAACAGAGCAGTTTGCGGGGACGCCTCAAGCCAAGCCGCGCCGAAAGCAAGCCACGCCAGGCAACCTGTTAGGACGTCTCCGACGAAACAGCCCACAGAACCCGGGCCGCCCAGGAGCGCCCCTGGGCCTTGGGCGGCGGTCAGTTCACGCGAGGCTCCTCTTCCTCCTCCTCCTCCTCCTTGTCTGCGGGGCGCCCGGCTAAACCAAACCGAACCAGGCCAAGCTAGGGTTAAGTCGGGCGTGTCCCCCTACAGGGGCATTTTCGACGAACAAAATAACAAATACACCACCAAAAAGGTCAACAAATACAAAAAAATAATCCCCAGACTTTTTTTGGATTATTGTTTGACCATTTTTGGGGGTATCTTGTATTTTTCGTCGAAAATCCCCCTGCAGGGGGACAGGCCCGACTTAAAGCTAGGGGCCAAACCAGGCGAATTCCGAAGACGTCGCAGGCGAAACGCCCTCAATCAGGTTCCATCGCTCCATCCACTGACTCTCATGACATGCCATCGAGGTGGTGGATGGCCCCAGCGGTTCCCCCCGCATGGGGGTCCTGCAATTCAACTTTTATGGGGGAGAGGGAGCTTTCCAAAAGTGAGCGATCTTGGGGCGCAGCAGCATGCGTTGGTCTCCCGAGTGTCCTCGGGGCAACAGCGTCGCGTCAAGAGAACTTTTCCCGAAGCTGCGGGTGGTCGCCACCCTCCTCCAGGAAGCGGACCAGCCTGTGCCCCCCAGAGCCTTCCAGGACCCCCCAGCAAGGACCACCAGAACTGCCCCAGACCTCCTCGATCCTCGCTCCTCCTCGATCCTCGACTTGCAGGGGGAGCCAGTGCCACCCAAAAAACCTCCTCGATCCTCGATCCCTCCTCGCCGACCCTCGACTTGCAGGAGGAGCCAGTGACCCCCTCGGTGGTGACCCCCTTGGCATTGCACCTCTCCCCCCAGGTAGGAGGAGAGGAGGAGGAGGAGGAGGAGGAGGAGGAGGAGGAGGAGGAGGAGGAGGAGGAGGAGGAGGAGGAGGAGGAGGAGGAGGAGGAGGAGGAGGAGGAGGAGGAGAGGAGGAGGAGGAGGAGGAAGGAGGAGGAGCAGCAGGGGAGGAGGAGCAGAGGAGAGGAGCAGGAGGAGGAGGAGGGAGGAGGAGGAGGAGGAGGAGGGAGACGGGGGCAATGTGGCAAGCCCCGAAGGGGTCGAAGGGGGGAGGGGAGGGGAGGCGGGCCGAACGGGGGAAGCGCAGCCTCGAGGGGGCCGACGGGCACGTAGATGGGTCGAACGGGGGAGTGGGAGGGGAGAGGGGGGAGTGGGAGGGGAGGGGAGTGGGAGGGGAGAGGGGGGAGAGTGGGAGGGGAGAGGGGGGAGTGGGAGGGAAGCGAAGCCTCGAGGGGGGAGTGGGAGGGAGAGGGGGGCAATGGGGCAAGCTGGGCATGCTCGCGCCATATCTGACATCCCGCTGCAAACATCCCACGAAACACAGGACCGCCAAAATCCGGGACGCGCTCGTCAAAAGATGTCGGCAAACCCAAGTTCCGGCTTACTCGAGTCTTACGTTTCCCCGACCCATGCGCGACCCGCCTGCCCAGGGTGCCCCCTCCCCCGGGCAAGCGGAGGGCGCCCCGCCTTTGGTTTTGTGCCGAGACCCCTCCCGGGTGTGAGGAGCGCCTCGCCCCTGAGGATGCCTCGCCCCCGAGGAGCTCGGCCCTCCAGGCCAGCATGGGTCGAAGGAGGGCGCCCCGCCCCGGCTTGGTGCCGAGGCCTTCCCCCGGGTGTGAGGAGCGCCTCGGCCCCGAGGATGCCTCGCCCCCGAGGAGCTCGGCCCTCCAGGCCAGCATGGGTCGAAGGGGGGGGGGGTGTCCCTGGTCTGGGCCTCTCGGTGGTCTTGACGCACTGCTTCCACGCGGGGACGTTTCGGGCGTGCCGCTGGTGCACACGAGGCGCGTCTCTGGAGAGTTCGGGCAACAGTTCAGGCGTGCCGCTTCCGCACTGGAGCCGCATCTCGTGCCTTTCGCTTTTTTGGGGGGTTGAGCTGCAGCACGTACCAACAACATAGCCTGACCTCGTATGCATAACTTTGATGTCTGGATACCTCGGGTGGCGCTTGTGCCCTTTTCCGGCCTCGCGCATTCGAGCCGAATTGGACGAGGGGGGCGAGGGGGAGGATCGAGCCCCGCCTCTTCCGCGTGCCTCGCCCCCCCCCTCCTCCGCCGAAGGCCAGATACCGTGGTCTCAACTCGCCCTCCTCTGAGTCCATGCTCGACCTCGCACGCTCCCCGGGAGACGAACGAACAACACACACACACACACACCCACAGCGGGGTCGTTGGGAGGAGGACTGGCTGTGGACATGGGCGCGTGCTGTCGGACCACGGGGGCCGCTCCCGTTCTGAGCGGGGACCCCCATCGTTTTCACCCTGAACGACCGGCCGTTGCCGCAACGCAGGACCGCTCAACATCGACCGACTCTGAGTCGCCCGCGGCATTCAAACTTGAACGCCGGCAGCGGGGCCGCTGCCGGTCGACCCCCGCCGCTGCCGCTGGCTCCCCGCCCCGGCGCCCGCCCCGCCACCGCTTACCAGCCTCGAACGTATCCCCATCCCCAAGACTGACACGCCAAAGGGCGATGACAATCTTAGGGATCCGCCCTCAAAACATAAGGGAACCCCTAAGATTGGCATCGTGATGGGGAGGTGCCCAGCATAGGGATAGGGATCTGTTCCAGGCTGGTAAACCGCCCGGCCCTGGTCCGAGCGGGCCTGGCCTCCTGCCCCTCCCGCCGCGCGCCGGGCCTCCTGCCTCCCTCCCATGCCCTGCGGCCTCGTTCGCACCGAGGGTGTCCCACTGTAGTGAAGGGGCCCTGGGACACACAAATAAATACACACAAATCAAAATATCCCCATATTTTCCTATATTTTTTGGGTTTTTGTCTTCCCGCCCAATTCCCATATTTTCCTATATTTTCTTCGGAATCGACCATTAATTGTGTCTGTGTGTTTTTTTTCCTCCTGATGTAGTGCCACTCTGCCAGAGCCGCCCCTCCGCCGAGCCGCCGGCGCAAAAAAAGCGTGCTGCTCGCTCGTCGCCAGGTGCTCTCCACGGCCCCGCCGCAGGCCGCCGCGCGCGGGCGATCGGCGCCGGGGGCCGCTCGCCGCTCGCCGGGCGCGGCTGGGCCTCGCACCGAGGAGCGCGGCCCGCCAGGCCAGGCCCCTCGTTGGAAGTTTCGCTCGGGAAGCCTCTGGAGGGAGCCTCTCAAGCGTCGCTCGTGAGGGAAACTTTTTGGAGGGGACCTGTTGGGGGAACCTCTCTTTTGAGAGAACCTCTCAACCTTTTGAGGGGAACCTTTTGAGAGAAACCGCTTATGTTCGTGCCACGTGTTGCAGCAGCGAGACGTGGTGAGCCAAGGACCTTGGAACATTTCGGGCTTTCAGGAGTCCGGATGGGTGAGAACGTAGAACAAATCGTCGGCAGCCTGTGCTGAATCAGTGGTTTTCGCCTCGACCCTCTTGGAGCACTCTTCGGGTGTCATGAGTGCGTCTTGGGCCTTCCTGCGGCCATCTTGTGCCGTGTTTGTCCTGTCTTGGGGGCCTCCTCGGGATCTCTTGAGGCGTTCTTGGGGCCCCTTGGGTCTTGTCGGTTCTGCAAGCATGGAGGCATTGAAGACGACGCTAGGGGGCGGGCAACATTATGCGGGACATCTGTGGGGGGACATCCGTGGGGGGATGGGCGTGTCCGTGCCATGAAACATATAGCTATACATCTACATGGTACCAGAGGATCGGCAACCATGCGTACACCAAGCTATTGGGATACAACTTTGCACCTTTTGTCAGTAAGACAAGTCGATCATTGGATTCTCAATTGCATCGGTAAAAAAGTAGACCATAAATTAGGCCTGCGGGTGAATATATTGGCAACCTGGCGCAAGGCCATCGCACATCGAAAGCTGCATGCACCCCCCCAAAGAAAAACCTCTTGATCACAAACACGGTGGTCTTTTTGGAGCGGATCTGTGGAGGAACGGGCAGACTATTTGGCAGAGGCGGGCGGAGAGCGAGGAGAGAACAATGAAGACAGAGAGGGATGCAGAACAAACGAGAATAATAGAGACATGAACGCCAGTCGGAACCTTGCGCTGAAAGAGCGTGCCGCCCTCACAGCAATTACCGCACCGCGGTAGTCTAAGCTGCCCGCAATGCAAGTCTCCCCGAGCCTCATTGACAACATCAGCACCTGTTCCAATAACGCGTCCAACCTCTCAGCATGGTGCGGTTGCACGGCGTTGCTGTTGATGACCCCGGGGGGCTGAAAGACAAATGTCTACACTATATGATGGACTGGCGACGCGAATCTTTCTGATACAAATCGGTATGTGAACCGCGTGGTGCGTGCGAGGAGCTCGCCAAACTGTGCAGGAACTGTGTTGTCAAGGCTGCTGCAAAGTACTTGACTGGCTGCTGCCGCCGCTGATGCTGCTGCTTCGGCTGCCACTGCTGCTACTGGGTCAAATCACAGTGTCCCGTGTTGTCCTGCTCCTGCTCATCCTTCTAGCGGGGCTGTCGCGGGATCGACATAAGGTGCCATCACGATACGTGCGCCACGTGTACACTTATGGGCCTCAATGTCCTCTTCGGTGCCCCGCGCTACTGGAAGCACAAGGTTGAATGCTTACACAATACAGATGTGTATCGGCTGCCGGATATTTGGAAATCGAGCGAGGTGCGGCTCTCGACACACAAACGACTGTACATACAGGCGGCTCTGCAGCCGTGGAATTATCCTTCCAACGCTGTGCCCCCGCCAACACACTGCTTGCACTAAGGGGTTTAAAATTGTCATTCGAAATGGTTGGCCTGCGTTTCTACGTCTTCGTCTCGTAGTCGGCAGTGGGCACAGATGGGCGCCTCGTGGGCGCCTCGTGCGCTGGCTGGCGTTGCCGAACCTGCGGCCGGCGGCGCCCGTGGGCGCTTCGTGGGCGCCTCGTGGGCTGGTTGATTTTTCCGGGTGTAGAAATTGCACCGCACAGCCTGCACCCACCACAAGTGGCACATAATAACGTCCAGCATATAGCGTGCACCACATGTATTCTCCTCCTTAAAAAGGAAATAGATTCTACCCTCCCCCCGGGGTTAAATACCCCCTTTTTCGTATTGCAATTTGCATGTGTTTCAGCCCCACCGTCCATCCTAACAGTGAATTCGTGCTAACCCAGTCAGGCCGGTATCGGTTCCCCGTCGGTTCCCTTGCAAACAACTGTGCGTACACACGCGTTTATCATACATCATAAGTTCCAAGAACCGCTTGCAACAAATGACACGAAGTGCACACGCGCGCGTCGTCGCGCACGCATGCCGGAATCCTTCAAAGACGCTCATTGTCGGAAGGATTTCAAAATCGAATGTTCGAACACATACAAAAACACATGGTTTCGCAATACGGAGTTTCAAATAAACTTGCGCGCGCGATTTTGCGAATTCTTCAGAAATGCGTTCCTCCACACTTTCCGAACATAGAAACCAAACGGGCTCCGCGCGCTCGCATGTCGAAACCGTTCGAACGCCCTTGCGCGCGTCTGGGGGGGCACGATCCGTGTGAAATAACGCCATGCGGGCCACTCTCGCGCGTCTGCCGCGCGCGCGCATTTCGAGCTCCTTCCAAAAGCTGCATCACCGACGCGACGACGCCGTCATCGTCGTCGGCGTGATCCGCATCGGCGCCGTCACTGGTTGCCCCGTCGTCGCTGTCAGCATCGTCACCAGCATCGCTACTATCATCTTCGTGTCTACCGTTGTCGACGTGGCAATGATACCGCGCCCGCCCATGTCGCCGACTTGCATTGAAGTGCCCGCTGGGATGTGCCGAGCGGTCAACGCCACCGTTTGCGTCGGTCGCGCCAAACTAGCTGGCCGCTGCGCGCGCGAATATGCGCGGGCTAGCGCGGCCGCATACATGCACCAGGCAACGCCAAACACTCATCGCAATCGCCGCCGCATGGGTTTTGCAAACCAAATTGCGGATGGGTGGGTGGGATGTTTGCGCGAACAGTGGCGTGGACAGTGCGGACAGAAAGTAATCGCACACCATACGTTGCACCACAGAGATTGCGACACACATAGCTTGTAAACACAATGGGCTGCACACCAAAAATGCACCACACAAGCTGCACCACCCTCATTGCCTCACAAACGATTTCTTTGCCAACAGAAAAGCAATTCGAACCATCTGGGATTATTGCATCGCCCGGGAATATTACAATTAACATGTGGGTCTGGCCCATCGTCTTTTAAACTATGGACCGAAACCATCCCGATCATATCTTCTATCGGCCCAACCCTCATCATTGCCGAATGAAACAATGTACCCGCAGTCGTTTCTCAAGGGCCGTTCATGTCCAAGAATTACTTGCAAGAGTGGGGCAAAACGTCACGCGCGCGTCGTCGCGAACGCATGCCTCGCTTCTTCAAACACCCAACGTGCCGCAACGATTCCAAGCTCGAGGTTCCCAGGCACATATAACGCACGCCCCACTGGTTTTGCAGCGCGGACTATCAAACAAATGCGCGCGCGCCCCCGCTAGTTCACATTTGCGCCATTCGTGTTCCAACTTGCCATCAAACGCGATCATGCGGGCCTCTCGCGCGCGCGTGCCAAAATCATTCGGGCGCTGTCGCGCGCCTGAAAGAGGGGGAGGGGGGAGGGGGGGGGGCATGCCCCCCGCGCGCGTGTCGAAATCCTTCCAGAACTTTCAACGCCGACGCGTGGGTGCCGTTATTGGCCTCGCCATGGTCATCGTCATCATCGTTGCCAACATCGGTGCTATCAGCATCGTGTCAGCCGTTTTCGATGTCGCAATGGTAAAGCGCCCGCTCGCGTCGCCAACTCGCACTGAAGTGCCTGCGCGTCATCGCTGCTTGCGAGGCGCGCTGGGAAGCCCCCAGCTGTCGGCGCCGCCGCGGCCGCGTCGGTCGCGCCAGACTAGCGGGCCGCTCTGCGCGCGAGCCTGCGCGCGCTATCGCGGCCGCAACGATGCGCCAGCCAGCGCCAAACACTCGTCGCAATCGCCGCCGCATGGGTTTTGCAAACAAAGTTATGGGTGGGTGGGTGCGAGCAGTGGACTTGACCACTCCCTGGTGAACATGGGCCAATTGCACAGCGAGAGTGCCAGAATCCGATGATCGGGGTCTGCGCTGGTGACCTTTTGTTTTGTTGTGTTTGTTTATCTTCTTCTTTTCCAAGCAGAGAAATCC
Organism: Prorocentrum cordatum; assembly: GCA_963575745.1. Classification (NCBI taxonomy): domain Eukaryota; class Dinophyceae; order Prorocentrales; family Prorocentraceae; genus Prorocentrum; species Prorocentrum cordatum. Next base: position 171,617 of record CAUYUJ010001214.1, read on the forward strand.
GCGTCGCCGTGATCCGCTGCCCCTCAAGGCGGCCATCCCCGACGCCGCGAGCGATGCGCCGAGCCGCGCTGAAAGAAAAACAACAATGGCCCTGGGCGCGCCCACCCCGGGCCCGCTCTGCGAACGCGGCCGAAATTCTGCGCGCGAGTTCGCGCGGGGGGAGGGGGGGCGGCGGAGGGGCGGAGGGAGGGGCAGAAAAAGGACAACTGCACAAACGAAGCTAACAAGTACCTATGATATTAAAATATTGCGCCCCCCCCCCCCCCCCCCCCCGGAGCAACATTCAAAGCGGCGCGAGTTAATCCCAGATCGCATTGGCGAGACCGCGACCGCAAGGAGGGGGGGGGCGAGGAGAACGAGTGAGGCTGCGCGCGCCCAGCGAAACCCACCGCGCGAGGCCGCGCGCGCCCGCGACGGCGCGCGAGGAGGACCTCGGCCAGAGAGACCCCGAGAGGGAAAGCACCATGCGCCCTAGATATCACGATAAGTCACAGGCCGCAGACACGGCGCAACTCGAAAAGCAAGAGGAAGCGCAGGCGAACAACCAAGCGAGGGAGACAACAATGGCATGCCACTCTCGACGACGGCGCTGGCGCACCGCGGACAATAAAGCAGCCGCAGGCCCATGGCCCCGGGCCCCTTCTCGCAGAAAGCCGCGGAAGTGCTCGGCGCAGCGCCCCCCGCCGCCCCGCCGCCTCCGCGCCGCGCCGCGCTATGTGTGCAGTACAAGGCAAACGCGCTGGGGGGCCGCAGAACGGCGGCGGCAGGGCCGCCCTGTGGAGGGCCATCGACGCGCCACTGTCGAATGGAGGGAGAGATGAAGATGAAATCGCTCAAGGCCGCGGCAGCCCCAGGACGCTCCAAGCGCAGATGCTGCCGGCGGAGCCCATAGTACACGGGGCACTTCCAGTAGTGCTTCAGCGAGTCGACGGCTCGGTCGCACCCCGCGACGCGTCGCCCGGCGCCTTGAAACCTGCGGGCCGTCGCCCACCCGTTCAGCTTCGAACGCGAGACCGCGGAGAGCTCCCGCGGGGGAACCAGCAGTTGGATACTCTGCACGTTGAATAATGGCGGCGCCGGTGGCCGGGAAGAACGCCGAGCTGCCTGTGGTCGAAGCGCGCGCTCCATCGCCGCAGCATGGGGTATAGGCATCGCCACGCGGGCGCGAGCTTGCCAACCCTCCCGGCGCCCCTCTTCGGATGACGGGCCGAGGGGCGCCTGGGCGGCCGCCCCTGCGGCAGTGAACTCCAGCGGTGCGGACTCGAGGGAGAAGGGGAACGACGAGGGTCCCAGTCATGCCGCGACCCCGGGCGGGCGGCGCTGCCAGCTGCCTGCGTGGTGGCCCGTAGGGCCGCTGCGCGTGGCAAAACGCGCAGACCTCCAGAGCGATGGGCCTCGCGAGCCGCCGCGGGAACTCTGGCAGTGCCGGCGACGCCCTCGACGCCGACCAAAGCGCGAGGAAAATCGAGAGAGCGCAGCGACCTGAGGATGTCGGGCGAGAGCCAGTTCATAGGTCCTGGGAATACCTTCTGAACAGTCCGCTCCCCCACCTCAGCGAGCGCGTCGGGGAGGGGGCCCAACTGCGCTGCGAAGGCGGCCACCGAAGCCATGGAAACCCGGCGCGCCTTCGCGGTCTGCACCGCGCCGGCCCCGGCGCCTCTCCAGACCGAAGCCCGCCCGCCCATCTTCCTGACGCCGCCGTTCCACGACTTGGCGCCCCTCCCAGGCCCAGCATAGAACCCCGAGTATTTCGCCGAGTCGGCGATCTCCAGGGCGCTCCACAAAGGAACTTCAGCGCGCGAAGGCGGGCGCGAATTGCCGAGCGGCTGAAAGCCCCAAGCGGCGCCAATGCTGTTTGGCGGACGTAGGGCCCCAGGCCGACTGCGCGCTCGAGGGGGGCCGGGCGCCTCGGCAGCAGCGGGTCAGCCTGGGCCGCGTCGTCGGCGTGAGCCCGCGAAGTCAAAGATGGGGGGTCGCGGCGTAGACGCGTGAGCAACAAGTAGGTGGCGACCGCGAACAACAGGGGAGAGAGGGGGCACCATTGTCGGATGTCACGGTGAACTCCGAACCCAGCGTAATGGGCGCCATCCAGGACAATGTCGCACAAATTGCCCTGTACAACGCGTCGATGTAGCTTCGGGGCCAAGCCGACCAACTGAAGGACTCGAACACCTGCTTGAGGAAGGAGTGGGCGATGGAGGGGAAGGCGGCGGCGAAGTCGAGAAATATAGCGCCAGCAGCCTCGTCCGAGTCGCAGGCGGCCCAAACCGAGGCTTCCTCGATGTCGACCAAGTTGGACAGCATGGACCGCCCCCTGATGAACCCCTTCTTGATGTCCAGCGCTCTGGGCCCCGCCGCAGGTTCGAGCGGCAGTCGCGCGGCATTCGCCAGCAAGCTGTTGTCCGAATTCGTGGCGTTGAGCGGGCACGTGTTGGCAGGCTCGTAATATCCTTCCCCTGTTGGCCCCACGCCCGAAGGCTTCTTGGACAGGAAGAAGAGGGGGCTAGCGTTGAAATCGCTGCAAAAGCCTGCATGAGGGTCACGCCGTCGGCGGACGAGAGGGCCTGGAAGGCGTCGAAAAGGATGGTGGTCGAAAGCGCAGCGTTACGACGCCATGTCAGAAAAAAGATTCCGTCGGACTTGTCGACGGCCTCGCGCGCGCGTCAACGAGGAAGGCGAAACCTGGACTGGTCAAGCGGGACAGCATCGGCCAAGGGGCGGTCGTCCGCGTCGTCATCCGTCCACTTCCGCAGCAGGGCTTCGTCGATCACCCTGTCCGCGAAGATCTCTTTCCGATGTGAGCGCAAGGCGGCTGCCTTCGCATCGGGGCGCGTGACAGCCTCGCCGTCAGGCTGCAACACCGCCGAGATGCCGCCCGCGCGGCCCGGCGCCAACTGGTAGATGAGGCGAGCGTTGCGCTGTCTCGCCTGCGTGGCCCGGAAATCGCCCCCGCGCGTGAGCTCGACGTGGGATCGGCCCAGCTCGCCGATGGCGTGCTCGCGAGCGAATCGAACGGCATGTAGACGAGCGCCTCGGAGAAGGCGCGTCATATTGCCATCGACGCGGTAAGAGTTGTCGACGACTTCCCGAAGATAGGGGTAGCGTAAAAGGCAAGACGAGACCACATTGAGGCGGCCCGCCCCCGCAACGCGAGTGAATTTCATGGTGACCCCCCGATGGCAACCGATCGTTTCAGCGTGAATGCGCTGGTAACCGTGGTGCAGATATTGTTCCATCGACAGGAGCACCTGAAACCATGCAGGCAGGCCTGGAAATGCATCACTACACCCTGCGAAATGCTTAAGAAATCATGGGTTAAGAAATTCATAGTCTCAGAAATTGAATAAAACCCAAAACTTCTATCAAAATCTTGGGATTTACATTGAAACGTTAAGAATAATCGAGACTCTGGCCGAAAACTTAGGTTTTCTTAAGCATCGCCTAAGGTGTACACATAATTATCCCAGACGCGGATCACAGCGAGGCGCCGCTCTGGGCTCGAACCTGTCAGGCCACGACAGAGGCAAGCAGCAAAAACGAGCGGATCGCCTCGATGCCTGGCCGCCGCCTCTGGGGCCACGGCGGGCCCAGGTGCGGACGCCCATCCCCCCCCCCTCCTCCTCCTCCTCTTCCTCCTCCTCCTCCTCCTCCTCCTCCTCCTCCTCCTCCTCTCCTCCTCCTCCTCCTCCTCCTCCTCCTCCTCCTCCTCCTCCTCCTCCTCCTCCTCCTCCTCCTCCCCGTCTAGGGAACCCGCAGAAGACATGCGCGCCCACCCGTGTACGTGAGTCGGGCCTCCCTGTCCGCGAGGCCAGTCTCGTGTTACGAACTCTGGCGCAAGTCGCGCTCTCGAAGCCCACCAGAATTCATGTGCACCTGCGTCCTGTCTTCCGCACCTGACAATCCCCCCCTCCCTGTTGGGCCAACGCCGCCGCCTGCCCCAGTGGCGAGGCCCCACCAGGAACCCCCGGCCGAAGAAGAAACATCAAATCTACCACCGTGCCCCCCGGCACGTTGAGGCGTGGCACACTGCCAGGTGCGGTCTGCCAGGGCTCCTGCAAGTCTTCTGCAAGCCTTTCTCCCCACTCACACCCAGGGCGCAGGCATCCACCCCTTCTCGAGGCTCTTCCTGAGCGCCAGGAGGTCTCCCTGGGCGCTCTCCCAGTCTGTCCACAGCTTCCAAGGCGGCGTGAGAAGACCGCCAAGGCTGCCAAGACAACCCCATGTTGCCTCAGGCACCCAACAAACCCCAAGCAGTTCCCTAAGTGGCGCCACGTGGCCCCCGAGACGCTTCCAAGATAGCAGAAAGAAGACCACCATGAGGGCCCCCAGGAAGGGCAAGGCCATTCAATTACTTTGCTCCGGGCGAGCCCCACTAGAGAGCTGGTGCGCAGTGCGCATGCATTCGACGTTTCTTTGGATGATAGGTGAAGGGGTTTGTTTAGTTTCGCGAGCAGCTTGTACGTATGTTTTTGAATCTAACGCGAGGGTTGCGCCCCCCCCCCCCCATGTTCAACATCGGTAGCGAGTGGTTTTCCATATGGGTTCCCGTATGGTCTTCTGCATGGTCTCCGCCATGGTCTTCCGCATGGTCACCCGCATGGTCTCCCGTATGGCCTCCTGCATTGTCTCCTGCATGGCCCCCCGTGTCATCTCACGTTCGGTCACCCGTCTGGTCTCCCGTGTGGTATCCCGTGTGGTCTTCCGCATTGCCTCCCACGTGGTCAACCGCATGGTCTCCCGTAGGTTCTCCCGCAGGGCCTCAAGCATGGCCTCTCGTATTGCTTTGGTCGCTGCAGCACTCTGCAGCAGACTCTTCGCTTGTCTAGGGTGCTCTCTATAAGTGCTCGATGTTGTTGTCCAATGCGCAGCTTAGGGCCTTCTGTCGCCGAGGGTGTGATGGTTCGCGCCTGGCCTCCGTGTGTTTCTGTAAGGCTTGTTACTCGTGTGCTGTGTGGAGATGCTGCTCTCGCGTGGTCTTCACGCACGGTACGCTCAATCGCCAGACTGTGCTTGCACAGTGGGGTTCCCTTCGCCCACCGTTCGCTCACCCGCCCGTGACGTCTCGCGGGGTAATGATTATCACCATCCACCCCGTGACGTCACGATCCAGCTCCCCGCCACAATCCAGCACCCCGACGTGGGCGCGGGGGACCGACATCAAGATGAGGGTGGGTTGAGCAGGGACCGACCGTCCCGGCATTCCTATAGTCCTACCATGAAATGTTATTAGAACTGTTCTTAGAACCCAAGAATGTTCTAAGAACAAAAACAATGTTCTTAGAACCTATCCCCGATGTGTTAAAACAAGACAGTCCCAGCCAAAAATGTTCTAAGAACATTTCCTGGAAACCACAAGAGGTTCTTCGAGCATTGTTTGGTGGGGCTATGGGCGAGCCAGGACGCTTCGCCACTGCTGGAGTGGGGGCAGCTCGCTCCACCGCCCGTGACGTCACCTGCTGGGTCGGCTTGGGGATGGGCGTCGCGCACTCCCACCCGGCAAGGGCCGCTGGGCAACCGCTGTGAGGCTGGCGGCTCCGCGAGGTTTTCGCCTGCTGTCCGCCCGTGGCCGCCTCGTGCACTGGCAGCGGGGCCCGGCTTGCGTCCGGTGCCCGCCCGCGGCCGCGTCGTGCTCTGGCCGGCGGTCCCGAGATCTGGTCTGGTGCCCTGCCCAACTGTTCTTCCCCCTGCCAACCCATCGAAATCTGCCTCCAAGACGCTCCCGCCGATGGGGAGGTCGTATTCCCGCAGCCAAGACCAGATCTCGGCCGCAAGAATCCGATCGGGTCGTCGATGCTTACCGGGATCCCACAGCTTTCGCCAAGACCCAACTTCTGGAGAACCTCCCAGCACAACTAAACACATACAACATAACACCAACTGCAAACGCTCGTGCTGCCACTGACATCGTGACCACGTCGCCCACTGCCTGGCGCCTCCAGGATTTCGTCTGGTGCCCGACTACTGAAATCCATTTTGTAGCGGATTTCAGAAGGGCTCCTTCTGTAAAGGATTACAGAAGGATTCTCTGTGTGGCAGATTACACAAGGACTCCTTCTGTGAAGGATTACAAGAAGATTCCTTGTGTGGCGGACGAGAAAAGAACTCTTGTGGCAATCTCGAAAACCCCTCCGCGAGCCTTGCTCCAGGGCGCTCTATATGACAAGAACACGAGCAAGTCAAATGGAGTGAAATTTCTTCCTTTCGGGGGGAGAACGGGGGTGGGGAGCCCCAGAGATTGTGACCCCCCCGTGGGGGAGCACCCCTCCCTGGGAGAAGTTTTTTCCTTTGATTCCTTGCCTCGCAGACGCCTCGGACTCCCCCCTCAGGGTCGGCAGCGCCGGCCGTAAGGCCTTCACAGTAGACAGCACGTGTGAAACGACCCGCGTGAGCAGAGGCCCCTCACCAGGACGTGTGTAAACATGTATCTATATAATGTACACAGCAGGTACATGCGATAACACATCTTGCTATAGAAGGGCACATCTTATGTCGTCCCCGAGCCTCGTAAGGTGGCCCAGGGCTCTTTGGTCCCATCGGATTATGCGCAATTCTCGCGGGGCACCCGTTGGCAGGCCACTTTCTTATTTGATGTACCTGCTGTATAAGCTCCTCGCACGCCCTGTATCGCGGAGGGATCCTCATGAGCCTGGCCCACCACGAGCCGCAAACATCCGCCCCAGGCCCCCCCGGGTATAGCGGAACTGCACATGAGCGTGTCGTCCCAGTCCCAGATGATCATGGTGTGTTCCGTGGTGTGAGGCCTCAGGCGTGGCGGATGGTCGAGGGACAGTGATGGGAGGCCAGAGTGTTCGGCTCTGGTGGGGAATATGGGCACGCGGACGCGATGAGATCTCTGCAGTCTTGATCTTTCTCCTCGGTCGCTTGGCTAGCCTGAGGGCCTGAGTGCCGAGGACGCGCCAAACTCGCCTCCCTGTGCCCTGAATTGATCGGCCAACGCCTTCGGTACTGGCGTGGGAAATGCCCCTTCCCGAACCCCTCCCAAAGGGGTCGAGTGTGCCCCGTTGAAGAAGGGAAAGGGCGGCAGTGCGTACATGCTTCTAGGGGGCCCTAGGAGATCGGCAATACGACCCGAGAGCTTTCCATGACCCAAGGAGACCCGATGGGGCCCTGGGAACGCCCCGAAATAATCCCCAGGAGGCGCACGAGAAGCCAGAAGAGGCGAGGTGGGAACGCAGAGGGGAGAGGGAAGAACCACGGAGGAAAAGACGGGCACGTTGATCTTGCCGCAGACTGGTCGAACATCTACGAGCCAGACCCGGGGCTCGGCGCGGTTCCTCCGGGCATCTTGTCGCATGACCGTTTCCGGCCCTAAGAGGGCCTGAAAACAGGCCAAGAGGGCCCCACGAGACGCCCCAAAGAGGGTCCAAGAGGGCCCTGGGTCGCTGGAAGATCACTCCAAGATGCCCAGGATGGCCCAAGGCCCAAGAGGCCTCCAAGTCGCTCCAAGAAGCCTCCAAGAGGCCTCCCAAGAGGGCCCCAAGAGGCACAAATCATTGATTTCGTATAGGTATTCGAAAGATTTTGGTGTTCTCGCCTTTTCGGTTTTCCGACGCTCCAAGACGGTCCACGAGGCCCCCAAGACCACCCCAAAACTGCCCAAGAGGCTCCAGGAGGACCCAAGAGGCCCCCAAGAGGCCCCCAAGAGGCCCCCCAAAGGCCCCAGGAGGCCTCAAAACTGCCCCCAAGAGGCCTCCAAACTGCAAGAGGCCCTCGAGAGGCATCCCACGAGATCCCAACGCGCATCCAATAGGCTCCATTGCCACAACCCAAGCACGGTGCCGGGATGGGTCGAAGGCCATTCGATAAAGTGCGGACGGAGGGAGAGAGAGAGGAGGAGGAGGAGGAGGAGGAGGAGGAGGAGGAGGAGGAGGAGGAATACGGGGAGGGGGAGGTGGAGGAGAAGGATGAGGATGAGGGTGAGGGAGGATGAGGAGGAGGAGCAGTGCAAACCCAAGGCTCAACAAGGATATTGTAATACACCCTACCTCCCAGCACCCTGCTCACAAGCTCCAGCAACTGTTCACTTCCACTGAGGGAAATGCCCCGTTGGGAAACAACCATTTGAAGATCCTGAAACGTGCCAAAACACCGTTCACGGGACCCAAAAGCCACGAATCAACCTGACTGTTGCGTCTTGACGGCCCTGAACCGGGCCAGAGCACCATTCTTGGGACTTACCGCCGCGAATCAACGTAACTGTGGCGGCCTGACAATCCTGAACCGTTCTAAAACGCTATTCCTTGTGCGGTGGTCATTGGAGCCCCCGAGGCTCTTGCAAATGCTTGAAACAAATGTGCGCGGCGCTGAGGCGAGAGCCACATCTTGAAAATCACCCGCCCTCAATCGTCAAACTCTGGCAGTTGTTTCAAACGAATGAGCGCGGCGCTAAGGCAAGAGCCTAATTTGAAAACCGCCCGCCGTGCATTTGTGGAACTGTTGCGCTGCAAGGTCGTAAATGGTGAGGAGGTCTCGAGCGAAACGCCTGGCCCGCCCGTTCGATCGGTTTCGGGGTGCAAGTAGGAGGAAGTGTGTATAAGGGAAAAAAATGAAAGGAGGATGAGGATGAGGATGAGGACGAGGATGCGGAGGTCGAGGCGGAGGACGAGGAGAAAGAGGAGGAGGAGGAGGAGGAGGAGGAGGAGGAGGAGGAGGAGGAGGAGCAGGAGGAAGAGGAGGAGGGTGGAAACGACGCTGCATTTTCCCAGAGAGGTTCCCGGAATGCCCCCCCTCGGGTCTGAGGGGGCCCGGAGGGGGGCTGGGGCGGGGGCTGGGGAAGGGGGGGGGGGCGGAGTTCGCCAATGCACACCCAGGGCGTCTGGAGCCTCCAGGACGCCCAAGATGCCATTTAAGCTGGCTCAAGCTGGGCTCGCCGATGAGTCCTCACAGAAGACTAAGACGGCCTCAAGACTGCCCAAGAGGCCTCAAAGAGGCCCCAAGAGAGCTCAAAAACGACCCACGAGAGGGACCCAAAAAGCCAAATCACTGGGGCAACCGTGTTTGTGTAGTATGTTCGCATGTTTGTTCTTACCGGCGGCGAGTAGGGAGGGGCGGGGGGGGGGGTCGAAACCTCTGGGGGGCCTGGGGAGGGGCTGGGGTTCGAAACCGGTCGGGGGGGCCCGGGAAGGGGGGGGGCGCGGTTTGGTCGGATCTCTGGTTTCTTTGTGGGTGGGGGGAAGGGGGGGGGTTGTGCAAGGGGGGGGGAGTTGGGGGGGGGGGGGGTCCCCCCGGACAAGACGGCTCAAATGGCTCCAAATATCGCTCGAAGACGGCACAAGAAGCCCCCGAGAGGGCCCCAAGAGGTCGAAGAGGTTCCCAAGACGGCCCAAGAGGCGCCACGGCCCAAGAGGCGCCCAAGATGGCCCCAGAGAGGCAACTCGAACTGACATTCCGCATCCTCCGCCCCCCGAGGGGACTCCCGAGACCGCCAGCAGGCACCCAGAGGCCACAGAGGCCACGGGCCTCGCCCGTGCACGGCGCGGAGCGGCGGCGCACAGCGCACGCGCGCCCCATTCCACGGCGCAGCGGGGCGGAGCGGGGCAGAGCGGAGCGGAACCGGCGCAGCAAGGTCGGCGAACTGGAATTGGAACTGTTCCGGTTCCGGTTCCGGTTCCGGTTCCGGTTCCGGTGCCGGTGCCGGTGCCGGTTCCGGTTCGCCTCCAGCCGGGAAGGGGGAGGAGGGGGGGGTGCGTTCAGGTTCCGCTTCCGGTTCCGGTGCCGGTGCCGGTGCCGATTCCAGTTCGCCTCCATATCCGGGAGGGGGGGGTGCGTTCAAGTTTCAAGTTCCGCGTCCGGTTCCGGGTATAATTTCCAGCCTGGCGTGAGGTCGGTGAACCGGAGCTGGAAATGGAACTGTCACTGGAACTGGAGCTGTTCCGGTTCCGGTTCCGGTTCCGGTTCCGGTTCCCGTTCCGGTTCTGGTTCCGGTTCCAGTTCCATGCAGTTCCGGTTCTGGTTCCAGTTCGCCTCCAACTGGGAGTGGAGGCGGAGTGCGTGTTCCAGTTCCGGTTCCGGTTCCGGTTCCGGGTTTCCAGCGGGGCGTGAGGTCGGCGAACTGGGATCTAGACTTGAAGTAGAGGAGGATAGCAGGAGAGGAGGGGGCAGACAAGGAGGGCGGGCAGAGGGAGGACAGCACCACTTCCTGACGAGCCGAGAAGCGTCAAGACTTGGCAAAGATTTGACAACAGGCCACATAAAAAAAACCATGAGACAAGCACGACGACGACAAATTCCCCCAACCTACTGGGCAGGGATGGTTTAGGGTGCCGCCTCTTCCAAAACAATCTCTTCTTCATCATCCCTGTCCCCCCGTGGCCATTGGACTCCCTCGCGAGGGGCTGGAGCGTCCACGATGCTCCCGGGGACGGGTTCAACATGGCCAAGAGTAGTCCAATATAGCATTCAACATGGCGCAACATTGTCCACATTTTGACGCACTCTCTGGCAACGAGGGTGACAGTCAGTAACAAAACAATTAAACAGTCGACGCGCCAAATGCGTACCGACCGCGAGACGGGCCAAACGCGCGTTGACCATGCAAAAGCAAGTGACAAGCATACGTCATTTACGCCTCCGCAGGCATCGCTGCCTCCTTCTCTTCCTCCTCCTCCAAGATCCTCCTCCTCCTCATCCTCCTCATCCTCCTCTTCCTGCTCCTCAACCTCCTCCTCCTCCTCCTTCTCCTCCTCCTCCTACCGCTCATCCCCCACCTCCTCCCCCTCAGCCTCTTCTTAATCCTCCTCCTCCTCCAGTTCCTCCTCCTCCTCCTCCTCCTCGTCATCGTCATCAGCATAATCTTCTTTATGTGCTAGTACACGAATAATTCTTACTATTCATAATCGTATCATTATCAGCTTTCGCTTCATTCGTATAAGTGGTAGTTCTATCACTCGAATTACTATTATTATTTGGATGATGATTATGAATCTGCTTCGTTGTCACACTCTGATTTTTTAGTGCTACTATTGGTCGTATCATCGTTCGTATGATTATTCTTGCTGATTTCTACAATGTCCCCTCTTTTTCGTTCATTAATATTGCCGTTTGTCTTAATGTTCCTATTTGTCGTCTGTTTATGTTTCCTCGTCTTCGTATTACTATTACCAGTTCTCTTATCCGTAGTGTTCGTATTATGTTTATGCGCGTTCGTCTTCTGACTCTCAACAAGAGCTTTCTTCTCAATATTCTTATCACTACTATGTCTGGTCTTATGTGTTTTTTTCCTTCTCCATATTATTTTTCGTGCTCTTGAAACTCTTTGCCTTCTTCTGATTAGCACCCACATTAGAAGTACGAATGTCATTCGTAGTTTAATAATCTTGCTTAAAAAAACAAATATTACTATTCGTAATACCAATTTTCGTTGTCTTCTTCGCTGCGTTCTTCTAATAATTCGGAATATTCTTATTATTGGTATTATTATTCTTTTTTACTTTCGCAGTCTGATAATGATTCGTAGTGTCCTTCCTCGTGTTCGGTTTCGTATGTGTCTTGTTCGTGTTCTTATGTTAGTATGTTTTACTATGTGTGGTAGTAGTAGTAGTAGTAGTAGTAGTAGTAGTAGTAGTAGTAGTAGTAGTAGTAGTAGTAGTAGTAGTAGTAGTAGTAGTAGTAGTAGTAGTAGTAGTAGTAGTAGTAGTAGTAGTAGTAGTAGTAGTAGTAGTAATAGTAGTAGTAGTAGTAGTAGAAGTAGTAGTAGTAGTAGTAGTAGTAGTAGTAGTAGTAGTAGTAGTAGTAGTAGTAGTAGTAGTAGTAGTAGTAGTAGTAGTAGTAGTAGTAGTAGTGGTAGTAGTAGTAGTAGTAGTAGTAGTCGTAGTAGTCGTCGTAGTAGTAGTAGTAGTAGTAGTAGTAGTAGTAGTAGTAGTACTCGTAGTAGTAGTGGTAGTAGTAGTGGTAGTAGTAGTAGTAGTAGTAGTAGTGGTAGTAATAGAAGTAGTAGTAGTAATCGTAGTATTCGCCCTTGTCCTATCCTTAATCTTACTATTCCAAGTATGGGTATTATTCGTCTTCGTCGCCTTCGCCTTCTTGTTATTCTTACAATGATTAATATTTTAATTATTGTCACCCGTAAAACTACTACTAGGAGTACTACAAATGTTGTTCTTGTTTTTCCCCAGTTAGTGCTTGCACTGAAGGGGTCCTAGCGGACTTTGAAAGATTTGGCGAACATTTCCCGCCGATTTCGGTGGCAAGCTGGGTTCCAAGGTTCCCGGGTTCTGGGTTATATCCGGGCCGATTTCGGTGGGTTCTGGGTTTCTGGGCTTCTGGGTTCCAGTCGATCTCAGCGAAAACCATCCACTGATTGGGGTTTTTCTCTAGTGTCATAATCTTATTCGTTTTCGTCTTCCTCCTCCTCCTCCTCCTCCTCCTCGACCTCCTCCTCATCCTAAGCACCCCAGGGGTCAGTGAACTGGAACTGCAACTGTTCCGGTTCTGGTTCCGGTTCTGGTTCCGGTTTGCCTCCAGCCGGGAGGGTGGGGTGCGTTCCGGTTCCGGTTCCGGGTTTCCAGCCGGGCGTGGGGTCGGTGAACTCAATTCACCGATCCACTGGGGGGCTTAGGACAGGTTGTGCCGTTTGGGCTGAGTATTGTATGTATGTTATAAAGCAGTGCGTGCTAGTTACATGATATGTGCAACCACGTTGCATGCCAATTATAACCTTACCAAGTGCATAACATACTTATCACCTCTGCTATGTAGTTACCCACACACGCTATGTCCGTTAGAGGATGCACCACTTAGGGGTCATAACGCTAAGTTCGCTAAGTCGTTTACGCTAAGTTCGCTAAGCACAGGATGGGCAGGGCAACATCAAAAACATAGAATGCGTTCGCACAATTTTTGGTGGCCAAGACAACACCAAAATCATGAAACTCGTTCACGTAATGTCACCGCGGCCTGTCCGTCCGCGCGTTTGCCCAGGAATCGGAAAGCCCATTGAGGGGCTTTCCGATTTCTGGGGGGGTCCTCAGCACATGCATGGAATGACGCAACAAAACGCCGACGCATATTCAGATGTGCACATCCGTCTGCGTAGCCATTTTGGCTCAAGCTTAGGTTTCGACCACTTACGCTTTTTTTCGTTTATCATCGAACAGCTGCACTTCATGAGCGACCGCTATGAACATTGCGATAAGGCTCTCGTCGACGAGGGCGACCGCATTCTCGAACAGGCAGATCAGGGAGGAGCTCCCATTCTGACGGTTGCCCTCGAATTCGTAGAACTTTGCGAGATCCGCCGGCCCCCTTGTGGGGCCACCAGGCTGCGAGGCGCGTGATTCGCAGTTTCCGGTACCAGTTGTAGTTTGTAGTTTCCAGTGTTACAGTTCTGCTTCTTGCTGGTTGCTGTAACTAGTTGACTTCTTGCTGGTTACTGTAACTAGTTGATTGACCGCGCGAGGGGGGGGAGGCCCAAACGGGATTTTTAGCACCCCCTGGGCGCGTTGTCTGAATTGCTGGGGGGGCTCGAAATCAACACCCCTCACGCAGATCCGCGGGGTCAGGGTCCAAAAACACAGGGGATTTGCCACATTTCTGAAATTCGGTACCACCCCTCACGCAGATCCGCGGGGTCAGGGTCCAAAAACACAGGGGATTTGCCACATTTCTGAAATTCGGTGCCACCCCTCACGCAGATCCGCGTGGTCAGGGTCCAAAAACACAGGGGATTTGCCACATTTCTGAAATTCGGCACCACCCCTTACGCAGATCCGCGGGGTCAGGGTCCAACAACACAAGGGATTTGCCACATTTCTGAAATTCGAACCCATCACGCACATCCATCGCAAGGCGTGGTAACCCAAACTGCGGGAACTCCCTCGGCCCTTTCATCGCAAGGTGTGGTAACCAAGCCCTTAAACCATACACGTCTTACCAATCGCCAGGTGTGGTAACCCCTCTTGTGATCAGTTGGTTTTGCTAATTGCGACTCGGCTTCGCATGAAGTTTCGATGCTGCTTCACGACAGCGCCAAGGCCTCATGACTTAGCTCTTCCATGGCCCATTCTCCGAGAGAGGGGGTCGGCGGCAGGGGGCGAAGCCCTTGCGGATTAACAAGTTGATGTAAAAAAGGACATGTTGCATTCCAAGTTCGTTCTGTGCCACCCTAGGAACCGAGGCTCATTAGGTCTCAGCCCTTACAATTGCCACCTGAACCTTGCTAGCGTCTATCGCGTCGGCGCGAACCCAACTGAGTTGCGCGGGGCCGTCGCGTTCGAAATCTCCGCCAAGAGGGGCTGCAGGGACGGCGAGATCCGCGCCAACGAGCAGTTCGTTCGGTTGGCAGGATGCTTGCTGGCGCCAGTGTCTGGCGCCGAGCGGGTGCTGAGCGTCGGCTGCGGTCACATGGCAGGGGCGTGTCGCGCGTCGAATGCGGGGTGCAGGACCTCGCGCGACTATCGACGACGACGACGACGGAGACGACGACGACGACGAAGACGTCGACGACGACGGAGACGACGCCGACGACGACGACGACGCCGCCCGATCAGGACTCCGATGAGGCAGATCGCCGACGACCAGAGCCGCCTTGACCTGAGCAAGCTGAAGGAGCAGAAGCGCTTGGCAGACATGTTGGACCACGGATGGGAGTGGAAGGTATTGAAATGGCAGGTGGGGGACACGTGGGAGAGGGCTCCCGACATCCTCCAGGCCGCCCTTAACGCGTCGCATGACGTCGGCGCGGACGCATCAGAAATGGAAGTTGCCATGGCCATCGCAGATCGGGTCCAGGCGGCGAACGAGCGGGATGATGTGTCGGCCGACGTATGGGGCGACGCTGTGACAGAGGCTTCGCGTCCTGGGGCAAGCGTGCCTGGCGTCAGTGGTCAGGGCGAACATCTTCCTGTGCTGAGGAGGCTGTGCACCCCCGAGGCGGCTCCCATGCCACATGTACGCATGGCGCCACGCATGGCAGCGTTCACAGATGCGGATCCTTACCAACAGCAGCAACTGCAGCAGCAGCAGCTGCTGCTGCAGCAGCAGGGGCATCAACAACACCAGCCAGCTAGACTGCAACCGCCAGCGCCACTGCTGGCGCTGCCGGCCCAAGCCCCTACGGCGCCGGCCACGAGGAGTGCAGCTACGAGGCCATCGACAATCCCAGGCTCCTGGCTCGACACACCCAGGAGCTACCGCGACATTACCACGCTCGCGCAGCAGGGTCGGGTGGGCGGGAAAACGCATCCCCGAATGCGGGACGGCCAGGCGAATCCCGAATCGCGAAAGCCTGCGCCGCGGACGCGCCCGCGGGCGCGCAGGAGGGGGAGTGGTGTCGCGGCAGCTCCTGGCTGCCTCAATGGCCATCGGCGTCAGTCCCACTCGAGGCTGCGAGCTCGGGCATCGCGGTGAAGGTGCCCACGCTGGCCGAGGCAGCTGACAGGATCGCACAGGAGCTGCAGGCCAAGAGTGCGCCTGCAGCCGATGCCGAGCAAGAGCCCGAAGACGCTGAGGACGAGGCGGGTCCCTCCAAGAATAGGCCTGCAAGCGCCGCTCTGCAGAACAGGGACAGGGTGGCGAAGACACCAGCGGCTGCCCACGTCCCAGTCATCTGGGAAAGGCCGCCCCCGTGCCCTCGCGTTGGGTCGCCTGCAACGCTCTTCAAAGGTGCGAAGATCTACGTGTCCGACCCGCAAAGGTGCTTAAGGGTGATCCGCGATGCCACGAAGGGCGCCAGCGAGGTCAAGGTGTCATTCTGTGGCGACAAGCCTACCAAGGCGAGGTGGTTGATTGCGCTGCAGAAGGTTGACGAGTACAAGTAGTGCCGTGCACTGCTCGAGGCTGTAGCCCGAGCTCGGCATGATGAACGACCGAAAGCGGCGGGGGAGTTGCACAAACCCATCATCACACCATCATCACATCCTCGTCCTCCTCCCCCTTCTCCTCCTCCTCCTCCTTCTCCTCCTCCCTCCCTCCTCCTCCTCCTCCTCCTCCTCCTCCTCCTCCTCCTTCCTCCTCCTCCTCCTCCTCCTCCTCCTCCTCCTCTCCTCCTCCCTCCTCCTCCTCCCTCCTCCTCCCTCCTCCTCCTCCTCCCTCCTCCTCCTCCTCCTCCTCCTCCTCCTCCTCCTCCCTCCTCCTCCCTCCTCCTCCCTCCTCCTCCTGCTCTCCCTCCCCCTCCTCCTGTTGCGCCCTGCTGCAGCTGCTGCTGCTGCTGCTGATCCTCCTCCTCCTCCTCAAGCCTTCTTGGTTCAATGCTGTATTTCCCCAGTCCAGATTTCTCTAGTGCTAATGTATGTTATGTTCGCGCGCGCTCAAGTTCTAGCTAGGCTTGATCGGCTAGCTCATGTAATCTCATTTGGGTCGCTTCTTGCATCCAGGGACTCCCTTGGAGGCCTGCCCAAGCCTCGGAATCGTATAGAGGAGGAAGTGCGGGAACGCAGAAACACTTACTTTCCTTTTTAGGTATTCAGCGATTTGGGGCCCTCAAAAGTTTCCTGGGTTCTTTTTTGGGAGGTGAGGGGGGTCTTAATTGTGGTCTGTTGTGCAAGAGTAGACCTGGGGCCAAACTTGAAAAACAAAAAAAGGAAGTGTGGGATGTCCCTTTTTTCCCAGTTCCTCGGCGCTGTTCGGCGCTGTTTTTTTTGTGCCTCGCGGGTTTTATTAGCCGGGCCCCTCAGGGGTGTGGGATCTTCCAGACCCCCTGAAGCTTCTGGAGGCCTCCTGGCGGCCTGGAGAGCCGCCAGAAGGGTGTCTCGGGCTGCGCGGGAGCGTGTTGGGCCGTTCTTTACGTTCTGGGGGCTCCTTGAGGTCGTCATGGGCTGTCCTTCGGCGTCTTGGGGTCTTCCTCCGGGAAGCTGGGAGGCGCGGTACTGGCCAGATGTCAGGGGATGTGTGGGACCCCCGAGTAGGAGTCCCACTTTGAAATAAAAAAAGGAATTGTGGGAATTCGTGTTTTGTTGTCTCGCTTTTTTCTTTCAAAATCCTCGATCTTCGAGGGCTGGAAGCGGGGAAACGTGAGAAGGCGAAACACATTAGAAAAACCATGGGGAATCAACGAGTTTACCCTCTTTGGGCTCTCTCGCGGGACGGCTCTCGCAGCTCTCTTGGGCTGTTCTTGGAGCCTCTTCGGGGTCTTTTTGGGGCCTCTCAGGGATCGGGGGTGTGTTGGGGGCCTCTGGGTGGTCCTGGAGGCCTCTCGGAGGTCTCTGGAAGCCTTCTGCTCCCGCTCTTGGGCCCATCTTGGGCCTGTTCTGGGGTGGTCTGGGGCTGTCTTGGGCGCCTCTTCGGCAATCTTGGAGCCTTCTTGGCCCGTCTTGGGGCCGTCCTGAGGGTCTCCCTCGTCGGGCCGTCCCGGGGCGCCTCTCGGACCTCTCTTGGGGTCTCTTGGAGGCCACCTGGGAGCCTCGAGAGCCGTTGGAAGGCTGACTTGGGCTGCTTGGGAGCGTCTTGGGCCATCCTTTCGCATTCTGGGGGCTCCTGGGAGGCGTCTTGGGCCCTCCTGGGGCGCTGTGGAAGCTCCCCGGAAAGGCCGGGGGAGCGGTACCGGGAGCGTCCCCGAGATGTGGCGGGGAGGTGTGGGACCCGGGGCCGGGGGGGCAGTATTCATTTATATTGTATAGAACCGTGGGCGCTCTTTCGTTTCTCGTTCTTATCGACGGCCTCCTCTTGCTTGGGATTATGCGGGGGGTTCGAGCTGTTCGGGGCCGGCGTGGGAAGATATTCAATTTGAAGTGGGCTGGCTTGAAATGTACGGGTCTCTTGTGAATCTTCCTGTTTGGGCCAGGTCTCTTGTGAATCTTCCTGTTTGGGCTGCCTTGAAGGCCTTGGGGCCCGCTTGGGCCCCTCTTGGGCTCTTCTTCGAAGTTGTGGGGCCGTCTCGAGCCTCGGAGCCATGTGAAGCTCTCCCGAAGCCATCCGAATGAGACGAGCGTGAGATTTACGGAATGTGGAGAAACCTGAATGGCTTTTGCGTTTGTGGCTCTCTGGGGTCATTTGGGAGGCCTTTGGGAGTTCCACTGGGGCATCTTGTGGCCCCTGGGGGCCGCCTTGAAACATCTTGGAGCGTCTTTGACCACTAAGGGACCATCTTGGCGGCCAGCGGGCGTCCTCCTGAACCAGCTCGGAACCCTCTTCAGGCCGAAAGAATCACCCAAAGACCCCAAAGCTGATCCCGGAGCCAAGGGGGGGCATATTGGGTTGCGACGGGGGGAGTTTGGGAAAAGTAGTGGGCCACCCCAGGGCCACCCCAGGTCCCCTCCCCCATGGGCGGTCCCGTCGTCTTCTTCTGTCGTCCGACGTCCGTCGTCCGTCCGCCCGCCATGTTGTTTCTCGATGATAGCTCTGCCGCGGGCATCTTCTCTCCCTTGCTCTGACTAGAAAGTGCCTAGGATGCAGCGGCCAGCGCTGTACATGAGCTGCTACCTTGGGCTG